>JAXQQM020059617.1:0-44578 GCA_034641835.2 Pinus albicaulis
ATAAATAAGAATATTCATAGGATAAGGACTTCATGGGAGTGTTTCAGTAGTTATAGAACCAGAGTCATGTACAATGGTGACAACACAATAATTTTCCATCTCCAGGACAGGTTACTCTACAGGTTGGATAAATTATGTGTTCTTGAATGTGATTGATTGTAGTTAATTAGAGAGGCCCACACATCCAAGGTTGTAATACAATTTGGTGTAGGGAACATAGTCGAAAACTTGTAGAGGTATGTGTATTGGCCCAAGATGAAAGAACATGTCACTAGGTTCATAAGAGGATGCATACTTTTTTGTACCAACAAGCTTAGTAATAGGAAAGGGCATCTATATGATCACTTACCTATACCCACTCATTCACGGGAAGAAATTCCATGGGCTTTATGGGAGGTTTACCAACAACCAAGAAGGGACATGACTACCTATTTATGGTAGTTGATAAGTTCAACAATATGTGTGTATGATACCTTGTAAAAAACCAATCAATGGGCAAGAAGCAATAAAATTATTCTTTCTATAGGTCTAAGTGCACTTTGGGATACTCAGGATCATCATTTCATATATGGACACAATATTTATCAATGAATTTTGGAATACATTGTGATAGAATATTGACATGAAGTTAAAGAGGCTTGTAGTATTCAATCCACAGAGAGATGGGTAGACAAAAGTAGTCAACAAGACTTTGGTGTAGATTTTTAGGAGTTACAATCATAAGCTTTCAAAGACCTAGGATGAAAATATGGTATATATACAACACTCTTATAATAATTAAGTCCACACTTATATTGGTAAGCACCCATTTGAAACTTGTTTTTGGATATTTTCCACTTTCACCTTTAGATATTGCATATGGGAAGCAAGGAGGAGTGAGGGGGGATCTTATAGAGGATTTCTTGAGGGAAGAAAAATTTGTGGAAAAGAACAAGAAAATACATATATAGAAACAAGAGCCACTATACAAGTCATATGTAAAAATACAAGGCTACGCTTGATCAACACATAAGAGAGAAGATGTTCAAGGTGGAAGATAGAGTATGGTTATAACTAAACAAGGAGAGGCTACAAGGTCTTGGTAAGAATATAAAGGTTATGTGATATGCTCCCTGTGATATATTGAAAAAGGTGGGAGATAATTCACAATGACTCAATATTCCCCCATACATGTGGATTTAATCAATGGTGAATATAGATAATTTGAAACTTTATGAGCTTCCATGCTAGATTTGTAAGAGGAACATGTCCTACCTTTTGTAGAGGAATTGGAACTAGATTCTTAGGCTAATTTGATAGAAGTTACATGATTAGAATGACCTTTGGAAGATTGGGTTGAAAGGAAAAAATTCGGGAAAAGCTAAATGGTATATTCAAGAGAAGGTGGAGGAAAATTTTCCTCACCTCATTCAATAGAATATTTTGGGGACCAAAATCCTCCAAAAATGGGGAGGTATAATCTATATTGGATTTTTATATTGTTTTTCATTCATATTGATTCTTTTAGAGTGGAAAAGGTGGAGGAATAAGCTCGCAATACCATTTCTACTTACGAGGCCCAATTTGGAAAATTGGGGTTTGAAACCTTCTAGGAGCAGTTTGAGCCATCAAATGGAATTTTTTTGGGGTAAAATTGTGTTTCTTTAGTGTGGCACCTTATAATATTCCCAAATGGAGAAAGAAAAAATATAGCACATAAACATGGAAAATAGCAGTATACACCATTACATGAGACAAATGTATAGCCATCTTATTAAACATATCAGTAAATAATAGGTATAAGATCTTGAGGATCAAGTCACTCAAGAAATACAAATCAAGCCTCCAATAGGCAAATATGCTAATACATGAGAAACACTGCTATACAAATTCCATGAGCCATGACAATGCAGTTTTAGGGCATAAACTGCTACAAGAATGATATAACAATGTAGATCTACTATTATATAGCTCAAAAGGTGTTGGGGATAGAGATATATGCTCCCAAAATGATAAGGAGATCATGCCCAAGTTATGCAAATTGCTCAAAATTGAAAGTGTTCAAAATTGGTTGCATTCTGAATGACCGGAAAGGTCTCATTGCTGCGATTTTGGCGTTGCAAATGGTTCTCAAAATCGAGGTCGTATGCGAAAGTTAATGAGGTTTGAAATCTCCAGTAAACTCCATTTTTCAATTGACCAAGTTTGAATTTTCTAAATTGGAAAAATTTTAAAAAGAATATTCCATCTGGGTGAATGATTTGTTGACAAGTGGCAATTTGTGGTTCGAAGATGGTTTGACCGTAATTCACTGGACCAATGGAAGGCTGCCACGTGGCCCAGGAACTATGTTATAAAATTTTTATGGAGGCCCAGGGATTTGAACACCCAACCTCTCGTGCACAAATACCACATCCGACCAACTCTGCCACACATTATTTCTTAACATGATATGGTTTCACGTTTTATTTAAGTTTTAAACAAAATCCATTTTGGGCGGTAAAGGGGGCCAACCCCCATTTTAAAATGCTCCATGTGACCAAGAGCCAAAGACCCTATGCTCACAAGAATGGTGGAATTTATGGTGGTGTTCCATATTTGGCGGAATTGGCCAACCTAACTGCAGTTAAACTCAACTTCTCCACATTTAGCGGAGGTTTTTGGGGGACATTAGGCAGTTTTCTTCTTTCTGCCATAAATTCCTCATTATTGAACTAAATTGGATGAAATTTTAGTCAATTTTGGGTATCTTCAACTTTTGAGAAGTTTGGAACAGGTTTGAGGTTGAACAAAGGTCATCTTCAGCAGCTTTTACTTCGAGGAAGATGAAGGATCCATCAGGGCCACCATGAGACAAATTCAGTTTGAGGCCTAGCCAGGGGAGCTAGAGTCCTTTTCCAGATTTCCAATAGTCTAAATTGGATAATTAAGATGTTTAGAATTTGATGAGATGGATTTAAGAGACTGTAGAGAATGTTTGAAGGTTTAAAAGCTTCAGCAAAGTTCCAGGGGCCGTTAGTGCCATCTTTTGCCAGCATTAGTGCAGGGCTTAGCCAGAGCTGTTTGAGACCATATATAGAGAACCAGTGGTCATTATTGACTAAAAACATCATTTTGAATCTATTTATATAATTTTCAGCAAGTATTGAAGACTTCTAAAGGTTAAAAACTCAGTAGACAGGTTTTCATTGACCCAAGTGCCAAGGGGTGCCGATAGGTGATTGAGGCGAAACTGGAGCAGCCAGAGGCCATTTTTGATGAATGAATAGTCTATCTTGGCTATTTCAGACATTTGGAACCAATGGAAGTAGTTTCAGAACATTTTTAGAACTTCTAGATCTTGAAAAGCTGATGTGAAGTTTTGGGCAGCCATCAGGGTCATCGTGGAGAAGGCACTGTATTGGGTAATATTTCAATGTTTAGTGTAAATGAAAAGCCATTTTTAGCTATTTCATATCTTATGAAATTGAATTTACAGTCATATTTTCCTATTGAGGCATATTTTAACTTGTATTTGAATTTTGAGCGATCTAATACAAGAGGGACAAGCCATTTGGGAGGCTTGGACTAGCAGACGTAGCCCAGGAGGGGTAAAATGCTCAAAAAATAGCTGAGTAATGTGTTTGTGAGTTTATTTTCTGTTTATTGCTGCTGTACTATGTTAAATAGTAAAATTACATAATCAACTCTCACACCGAAACTTGAATAACAAAGCCTAAAAGATTTGTTTAACCTGCAATTTAAGGAGAACCATTTGCACACAAAATTATATCTGTTTTGGATACTTTGCATAGCATTAAAAATACAATCCAAATTCATATCACAAACACATTTCCAAGACAACCCAGAAATGGTTTCTGGAAATACCCAAAACATAAAAATGCCGGAATGCAGCCCTAGGGCTAAATTTCAGCTGCAACTGAATAACTGGATGGAGGTGGCTGAATATGATATACAAATGAATATATCTCCTCCAATAGATCCTCCAAGTGAAAGGCTAATACCAACACTGAAGATCTAGCCCTCCAAATCAAGCACTGAATCCTCCACTGCAAGTGCTCATTAGAATAATGCAGTCTATGAGGGAATCTGCACTGTAGATGATGGAAATAGGTTGGCCTAGTGCCAAGATATGAAATAAAGCCCAAGTACCTTCCTTTCTGGCCTCCCAATGGGAAGAATGCTTCCTCTACTGAAAAAATAGCTCAGAAAGTGGGTTTCTCAACCCTCCACTGCAACACCCTACAACACAACACAACTCTAAACAAAAAATGTGTTGTAACTGAAGACTGAAGCTTGGCCTTATGCGTGGATGTGGAATATGTAGCTCAATAATACCTCTCCTGAGTAGGCACTCAAAGTCCCCTAAGGATAAGTGTGGGATTCCCGCTCGGCAACACCCTTGTTCTAAATAGTACAAAAAACCCTCCTAACAGGAAAAGCATGCATAGAAATGTCACCTAACAAATCCATATCTAAAAAGATAAAAATAAATAATCATCTAACCTGCCTTCTATGGCTGCCTTGCCCTTCCTTATATGCATTGTGAGCCTTCTCACCTTGGGTCCCACTCATTAAAGACACTACTCACATGGAGACTATCTCCCATTAACTCTGGGTTGTTTCACATTTATGATCCACTCTCTCTATACCAACATTGTTGATTTGGTCAACATAGACCTTGTCCACATTCTTTTTCCCTTGTTCACACATGGAGGTGCTTTATCTAGCTATTATGATGATCCCTTTTCACACTAAGAGGGATTTTATTCCTACTAAAGAGATTTATGGGTCTCCCTACCCACTTATTCATCTATCTAAAAGACAAAAGAAAAATGAATATTCCAATTATCTGCATGTTAATTTAGGAATATTACACACCTTCTCCTATTCTACACATAGGTACCTTTCCAATGGCATAATAATTGCCTCAATCAAAGTTTGTATGAAAATGTTATGCCACTTAGAAGTCGATCTTCTTGTTTTTACCACCATAAATTGAGATAATGCCAAATCAACCCCCATTATTCATGGAAAGGGGCTAGCCACATGATCATAATGAAAAATACTCTATAAGAGTCAATATTGTAACTCTAGTTAAGAGTTGAAGGAGCCAAACCTAACCACTAGTTGGTTACTGGATTGTGTTATAACTAGGCCACTAGGAGGAAAAGGGTTCACATTCTCTTCAAGTGAATTTTTTTCCATAAATGATAATAGTAGCCGAGAAGGATAGGGAGAGATAAAATAGAAAGGATTTGTGCACTATATTATCCCACGAGACATAGACCTCACTTCTTCTATTTATAGAAAGAGAGTAAAGTGACTTCATCTTCCAGCTGGGTTTTCTCTAGAAAGGTTTTCCCAAGATATATCTTCAGTCAATTGTGGTTAGTGAGTTTTTTTTTTGTTTTTATCTACTTTTTTCATAAAAATAATTTGCATCCATATGAAATAAATAGTAATTTACATATCTAGAAATCTAAAAATAAATAATCCCTCATAGTGTAGATTTTATATTTTTAAGTATATATTTTTTAGATTTTCTATGATGAATTGTCCAATGGAATATTCATGGTAGTTTAAATATCATATTGGTGCCACATTAGGTTTCTTTGGGTATATTGTGGGTATTTTTAGTGGATCCTTATCGGTTAATCCAAAACTCACAAAACCCTAGTATTGATTGAGGAATTTTTGGATAACCCTCTTGATGCCACAGAGGAGAGGTTTTTGTGGCTAGAAGCACGAGTTGCATATATAAATCATAATATGAGAATCCTCATGGTGGCCATTAATAATAATTTTTGGCTATTCAAGAAATATAGGGGTTCTAATTCAAAGGCTCATTCAAAGGGGAGATCAGGAGATCGGGAAGAAACAAAAAAGAAATTGAATAAAAAAGTTAGAAAGGATCAACCTAATTTAAGTGTCATGAACCATTCATAGTCCTTGTTCAAAATGGAAGTGAAATTTGACATGAATTAATATCAAGGTGAGATTTATTCTTTTAAGCTAACTCATTGGTTACATTGGTTACATTGGTTAGAAATTTATTTTAGTGTCCATCATATAGAATAAGAACAAAATATTTTGTTTTCTTAGTTGAAATCAAAGGGCCATGCCCTAACCTAATGGGAAATCCACATGGAGACCTTGAGGTTGGAGGTAGATACTCAAGTAAATAAGTGGGATGAATTAAAAACCCTGATAAAGTAACAATTTTATCCTATTGCGTATATAGAGGACTATTGAATTTGGTGAAATATCTTCAAGCAGTAATAGTGGTAGAGTGTGTAAGGGTACACCACAAAGTTTAGAAAGATGGCCATAATGTTGGGAATCTACCCAAAGAACCAAGACGTACTCCTCTAGTATCTGGGGGGTCTAGACAACCATATGTGGAAGTATTTTATTATGTTCAAGCCCATATTGGTAGACGAGGATTGTGTATAGGCACAATACCTAGAGAAAATAGGCTAAAAGAAGGGAAAATAAAGTGGGTTGAAGCAGAAGGAGTACTAGGAAAATTTTAAGAGGGGGAAGAAGAAGTAGAAAGGGGGCGAAGATAAAAATATTGCATCCACAATGAACCATTGAAAATACTCCACAACCACTAGAACTATTGTAACATTAACGATTATACATAGGAGAAGCATTGGAAGTTACATACAGAGGTTAACTTGAAGAACAAAAAGAAAGATAATAAGAAGAATAATTGCATGGCTATTGATTCAAGTAATTAGGTTAAAAGTAGCTCAGATGAGGATGATAATATCATATGAACATTAGTGTAGAAATAGGTAAAGAAAACAAAGATCAATGTTCTATTCAAATCAGGATCACAGGGAAATATCTTTACCACAAAGTTGGTTAGTAATTTGAGATTAGAAGTTTGGTATCATCCAAGCCCATATCCGTTAGGATGGGTAAATAATTATGTGGGAATAAAGGTAACCAAATAGTGAAAAATTAGATTTTCTATTAGTGCTAATTGTATTCATGAAGTAGAATTTGACGTGGTTCCCCTTGATGTATGTGGAGTGGTGTTTAAAATTCCTTATATGTACATGCAAGATGTAATCTTCATGCAAATATCCAACCAGTATTTCCTCATCAAGGATGGAAAATCCTTCACCATTGACGCACACAAAGGCAAGTCCAAAATTTCACTAATAAGTGCCAACGAAGCCAAGAAACCAATCAGTTTGAGCAAGAAGTATGTTTTATTGTTTTTAAGATAAAATCAGTCTATAAAATAGTTAGTAAGAGTAAATGCATCCTTGGATGGATGTGCTAAGAAGAAAACAAGAACATCTAGAATAGTTTCTACAAGCATACAAGGATGTGTTCTGGGAGCCCAAAAGGTTACCACTTAAAATGAAAGTGGAGCATAAGATACAACTATTATTAGACTCCCCATTACCTAACATTGGTCTCTACATAAATTTTATTATAGAAGAAAGTGAGTTGAAGAAATAGTAGCATAAGCTAGTGGAACGTGGTATTCTTCAATCAAATACATCATCATGTGGGTCACCCATCATCATCATGCCAAAGAAGTATGGGACTTGGTGGATGTGTATATAATAAAAGAATTTAAACAAGATTATACTCAAGAATAGTAACCCCTATGAAGGATAGCTGATCTGTTGGATCCGTTGTGACAACCAAAAAAATTCAACAACTAGACTTAAAGTCTGGATATCACCAGGTTCGAGTCAGAGAAGAAGATACTTGAAAGATTCTTTTCAAAACCAAGCAAGGTTTGTATGAATGGTTAGTCATGTCATTTGGCCTATGTAATTCACCATTTTCATTTATTAATTTAATGAATAATATACTACTCCATTTCATAGATTCATTTTTTATTATCTATTTCGTTGATATAATGGTATACAGTTCTAGCAAGGAGGAGAAGATCTCAACATTTATCATAGGTGCTAGAGACATTAAATAAGCACTAGCTACTAGAAAATTTCAATAAGTGTGATTTTTCATTGTAGGCTTTGATGTATCTATGGTATGTGATAGGTGGAGGAGAGTCGAAGATTGATCCTTCCAAGATGGAGGCCATCATGAAGTGGTTGGTGCCTACTAATGTTTCTGAGATTAGGAGTTTCATTAGGGCAACACAATACCTAAGAAAATGAATAGCCTCATTTTTTATGGTAGAAGCACTACTCTATGCCATAACAACAAGTGGAAAGAGTTTCCAGTGGGGAAAGGGTTAGTAGAGGGCCTTTAAGGAGTTAAAGAAGAAAATCAATCAAGAATTGGTTATGGAATTACCAAACTTGCAGTAGCCTTTTGAAGTTGAGACATGTGTGACTGGGTATGTTATCGAATGGGTCTTGATCCAAGGAGGAAGGCATGTATGCTACCATTATAATTATTTCATGGGATAGTTCTTAACTATCCTACCTATGACAAGGAGCTTTATGCCCCGGTCCAAGTTTTGAAGAAGTGGAAAAATTATTTTATAAGGAAGGAGACAATAATCTACATAGATCATCGTCCACCACAATATTTGAAAGTTGAGATTAAGCTACAATAAACTAGACATTACAAATGGATGGGATTTTTACAATAGTTTCATTTTGTGATCAAGTATAAGAAGGGAAACAAAAACAAGTTGGATGACATGATTTCAAGGCCACCAACATCAAATATTAAAAATTTAGGAACTATGATGCACATGGAACCATTCACCCATGATTCATACAGAGAGTAATATTTAGAGGATGAGGATTTCAAGGAGGTCGTTTAACAGTTGCAGAGCCAGAGTCACGTGCATGACGGTGACATCACAGTTGACTACCATCTATAGGATATGTTACTATACAGGTTGGATGCATACTTTTTTGTATCAACAAGCGTAATAATAGAATCATGGCCTATAGCATCCTTTACCTATACCCACATGTCCCTGTGAAAGCATTTCCATGGATTTTGTGAGAGTTTTAACAACCACTAAGAAGGGACATGACTAGTTGTTTGTAGTATTTGACAAGTTTAACAAGATGTGCATTCTGATGCCCTGTAAAAATACCATCCATGGGAAAGAAGTAGCAAAATTGTTCTTTGCATAGGTCTAGGTACACTTTAGGATATCAAGGAGAACCATTTCGTACAAGAACACAATTTTTGACTACATTGTGTGAGAAGATGGACATGAAGTTGTCACATCCCTTGTTTTGGCTCCTGTTTTAGCCCCTGCTTTTGTAACATCAAATGTAATTGTGACTCCAGTGTGAGTGAACTATATTTGCCTAAACCTTTCTTTTAATTATTGTTAATTATTAATTAAATTTAATGAAACTCATTGGAAGAAGGTATAGCCCACGGATCAAAGTTCATAGGGACGTTTCTTGTTTTTCTTACATAAACAGAATAGCCATAACCTGCCAAATTAAATGCTAAAACCAATCGAAACTGGGAAAAAATCCATTTTAACTAACATGTTTTAATGTGATGCAATTAGGATCAAACTATAATGGGCGTATTTTGTTGAAAGTTCATTTATGAAAAGAAAATATTGGACTAGATGGTGTCGATTCTCACCCCTCCCTCTCACGGATCAAGGAAAAAATTATGGACATGAAGGCAAAAAAGAAGCAAGGAAGTGCTCCCTCGATTGTGGGAAGCGATGCGGGAGAAATTATACATATACAAATAGTATAAGTCAATTCAGGGTTCATCACATTTGCTGGATAAGAAGGCAACTTCTCAACAAGTCATTGTTTAAATATTCTATTAGAACTTGATTCTTTCTCCCCTTATGAATTCTAAGGCTTTATGACCTCGATCCAATACGCTTTTTCTTTGGGTGTTAACTACCTATATTGTGATTGAGGCCATTGAAATCCTCGTGTGAGATTACGTTGTTGGTTTGTATTTTAGTGATTGAATTCAACCATTGTGTGCTTACAATTAGGATGATGAGCCACTTAGTGCTTGTTAACTAGCTAATGAACCACCTTCACAATGGAATCGATCCTTGAGTTAAACCATTGTGTGCTTTTATTTAGGCTAATGAGCCACTTAGTGCATGTTAATTTCTTGATAACTAGATGAGGAACCACCTTCATAGTGAGATCAATCCCTAGGTTAAACCATAAGGTTCTTGCAGTCAAGTTGTTGACCCACTCAGTGCTTGCTTAGTGCATGATAACTGGCTAACAAACCACCTTTTTAGTGGAATAAATTCCTGATTTAAACCACTGGTTGCTTCTAGTTAGGATAATGAAACAATTATTTCTTGCTAACTGGATAGAAAACCACCTTCATAGTGGGATCAATCCCTGGGTTAAACCTTTGGGTGCTTGTAGTTAAATTGATGAAACATTTGTTGGCATTATGGCTAATGTGTTGTCCTTGATGGAAACCTCCTTGTTAAATATGTTCTTGATGTCAAATCGGCTATAATATGATGATCATGTAACTAATGCATATGACATGAATGTTGGTAGAGGTATTTTAGAAATGAGGATGTATGTTGGTAGTCTTGGTACAGGTTTCACTTCAGAAAATATGGGAATTTTTAGGTTTAAAAAGTATATGCGACCCCTGTGAAGAATATTCGCATACATATGTAGGTCTTGTGAATAAAATTTGCATACATAATATGAACCATGGAAATATGGATACCAGGGGTAATTACCATGGTAATTTACCAAAGTAATCATGGCAGTAACGTATATTTGATCATGTCAAAGAATACTAAAAAATTTAACAAGATTTTTTCCCGTGGTGTTGGAAAATGAAAAATATATATAAGGAGATGGATACCAAGGTGTTATGTGTGCAATGGAATGGTTGATTCATGTATGATCTAATTTGGAACAGGTGTGTACCAAGGAGCAAGGAGATGGCTCATATATGGTAGATCTAAAAGTATATAGAAGACTAATGATATACTGTTAGGTCCCTCTATTACTAGTTTAGTCCCTTATTGTTATTAATGTAGCCCCCTTATTATTGTTGTTGTACCCCTGTAACCCCAATATTGTTATTATTGTGCCCTTACATTATTATTGTTAGGTCAGCTAAGATTATATTGTGACCCCTTGGACTCCTATATATAGAAGGAGGTTTTGTCATATGTATCATCCAAGAATTGTTCATTTCTGTAATTTAAAGGAGGCTCCCCCCTCAAAGTGGCTGAATTCTAAGGCATTGATCTCTCATTTTTTCCATTTTTGGAGTTGGTTTCATAACATTTGGTATCAGAGCCTTGGATTCTAGGGTTTCGCTGCTCTAAACATGTCATTCATTCTATATAAGGAGATGGATACCAAGGTGTTATGTGTGCAATGGAATGGTTGATTCATGTGTGATCTAATTTGGAACAGGTGTGCACCAAGGAGCAAGGAGATGGCTCATATATGGTAGATCTAAAAGTATATAGAAGACTAATGATATACTGTTAGGTCCCTCTATTACTAGTTTAGTCCCTTATTGTTATTAATGTAGCCCCCTTATTATTGTTGTTGTACCCCTGTAACCCCAATATTGTTATTATTGTGCCCTTACATTATTATTGTTAGGTCAGCTAAGATTATATTGTGACCCCTTGGACTCCTATATATAGAAGGAGGTTTTGTCATATGTATCATCCAAGAATTGTTCATTTCTGTAATTTAAAGGAGGCTCCCCCCTCAAAGTGGCTGAATTCTAAGGCATTGATCTCTCATTTTTTCCATTTTTGGAGTTGGTTTCATAACATTTGGTATCAGAGCCTTATATTCTAGGGTTATGTGTGCAATGGAATGGTTGATTCATGTGTGATCTAATTTGGAACAGGTGTGCACCAAGGAGCAAGGAGATGGCTCATATATGGTAGATCTAAAAGTATATAGAAGACTAATGATATACTGTTAGGTCCCTCTATTACTAGTTTAGTCCCTTATTGTTATTAATGTAGCCCCCTTATTATTGTTGTTGTACCCCTGTAACCCCAATATTGTTATTATTGTGCCCTTACATTATTATTGTTAGGTCAGCTAAGATTATATTGTGACCCATTGGACTCCTATATATAGAAGGAGGTTTTGTCATATGTATCATCCAAGAATTGTTCATTTCTGTAATTTAAAGAAGGCTCCCCCCTCAAAGTGGCTGAATTCTAAGGCATTGATCTCTCATTTTTTCCATTTTTGGAGTTGGTTTCATAACATTTGGTATCAGAGCCTTGGATTCTAGGGTTTCGCTGTTGGGCCTTAGTTTTGGTCTTATTTTGCTCAAAGAAACTTATTAATCCATCTATTTTCCATCCATTTTCCATTCATTTATTCCATTTTGACATATATTTGATATCTATTCAGGTATTTAATTTTAATTTTTCAAATTCTAAAGTTTTTATGAAAGTTTGATTTTTAGTGCAAAATTGGCTAATTCAGAAATTCCTGTAATAGCTATATGGTTGATATGGTTGCAGGACACTTGGGCACGAGTTGAATGCATGGATGGACAGCTTGGCAACTAGGACTAAGCCACCTATGCTTAGTTCGAACAGAACAAGTTTTATTAGGCCCATTTAGTTCTATTCAATCATGACTAGTCATTTAGAAATCCCATAGAAATAGGGCAGTTTTGAGATTCTATGGGATTGACCATATTTCTTGGGATAAGAACAATGAATTCGACTTGGATAGGTGGATGAGAAGTAGATGGGTTTGTTTGAGTAAAAATAGATCAGTTTGTTCATGAGACTTCTTATTTAAAGCCAAAGCTTTGATGGCTTATGTATGAAGATTATTATTGACTTATATACTTTTATATTGTGACAATTTTGGATTGAGAAGTTAATTTGAAGACTTGTGCTGTTATCATTTTGTTGTTCAATGTTATGGATGTGTGACTGAAGTTAAGCTTCTGAGATCATTTATCAAGTGTGCAAGGCAAGGGTGGAAGGGCCCCCATTCCAAGCTAAGTACACTTTCTTGTTAACTAGTTTTATTTCCTTGTAATTTGATGATTGTAGAACTGGTTTTTCAAAGCTTTATTTCAGATTGCTTCATGGTTCATGCATAGTGATTGATGTCATTAGTTTATAACTTATTCATCACTTTATCAAGTTGGAAAAACATATGTATCAAGTTGAGCATCCCTTCTATGAAAATGATGAATTAAAGTTGGTTTCTTTTGTTTGTGTGCAAGCAGTTTCTTGTTGAGATTTTTGATATTAAGATGAATGAATTATAATGGAACACTTTACATGTCTCTTAAGTTAAGAGCTTCTTTCATTAATAATTTATCCATCTTAAGTTCTTGGTTTTAATCTCTGATTCATTAAGTGGTAATTGAGGTGAAAGTGGATTTCTTGAGTCAAGAATCATTTCAATGTTATTCCTCTTTTTAAACTAATTGAGTTAGAGTTATAGAATAGCTTATCTTTCAAGGTTTGATTATATCTGATCTTCACATATAGTGAACTTGCCTCAAAGCATAAACAACCTGGATTGATAATAAATAATTGTGTTAGTTTAGGTACATAAATTAGCTCAACATTTTGGCGCCGTTGCCGGGGAGGCAAATATCGGCATAGTCAATATAGAGAAAAAATATAAAAAAAACACAAAAACAGTGGTTACACTTTTTAGTTATGTTTCTTTATGCCTAGACATAGAGATCCTCATGGTAGATTTATTAAAAACCCCCCACAAATAGAGATAGGATCATCAAACACCCCAGTTACTGGTAATCCAATCATTGAGGAATTGGCAGAAAAATAAAGAAGTGGACAAAGATTAACTTTGATTGAGAGACAAACTTTGTTAGCTTGGGAAGCAAAGCAAAAACAATCTTCAACTTCTGGAAAACAAAAAGAAATTATCAAAGGAAAACAATCTTTATTTCCACCCATAAATCCTCCTATCTTCGACCAACCTGAAACTCCACTTAAAATTGAAACAAATCAACCAATGGCAGAAGAAGGACATGGATCTGTTATTCTCACTCCTGAACAACGAGCTCAATATGAAAGACAACAAGCAGAATGGAGAAGAAAGAGAGAGGAGGATGCAAAACAAGAAAATGATAGAAAAATAGAAAACGATCAAAAAAGACAAGAAGATGAGACTACCTTTGGCTTTCCAATAATAGACACAAGTGCAATATTAGGAGAAGAAGTGAAAATGAAAAATATTCCACCTTCTGTATTGCCAAATTTTTATGGAATGTCAACAGAAGATCCTGATTCATTTATGTTTGAATTTGATATTCTATGTAGAACATATGGATATACTGATGACATTCATAAACTTCGTCTTTTTCCTACAACATTAAAAGCAGCAGCCTTGAAATGGTTTATGGGTTTAGGAGAACATACAATAGCTTCTTGGGATGATATGAGATCAGTCTTCCTTAAAAAATATCAAGCTTATTGTAGATCTAGAGATTCAAAGGAAGATATTTTTAGAATGACACAACAAGAAGATGAAAGTTTAGAAGAATATTTGGAAAGATTTTTGTATAATCTACAGAAATCTAAACAACACTCTCTAAATCAAGAAACCATTCGAACAATCTTTCTCAAGGGTATAAGGGATGAATACCTTGACATTTTGAATGTGATGGGTAAAGGAGACATTTCAAACCTACCATTCGAAGAAATTGTTGACTTATGTCAAAAATATTCTAGAGGAAGAGCAAAAACAGGAAGAAGAGAAGTAAGTTCAAAAGCAGCAAAGTCAGCTGCAGGAGGGATAACAAGAGCTGAAATAGGACGTTTATTGGAAAATTTCAAAACAGATCTTTTAAGTACATTAGGGACACAAGTAGATGTGCTAAAGGCAAATAAGAGGAAAGAAGAACAAGACCAAGCTTTAGCAATCTTTTGTCCCAAATGTAGAAACAAACATCCATTAAGAGAATGTCCTCTGGATAGTGTTAAGAGTATTCAAGTTTGTGGTCTTTGTACAGAAAAGCATTCCACAGAAAATTGTCTAAAATTGAAAGAATTACAAATGAATTCAATGGAAGAAGTGCCAGGAATGGAAGGTTTTTATTATGTAGCACCACGAAGACCATGGCAACCTAGGATGCCTCAACAAAATCAACAACAATTCCCTCAACAAAATTACCTTTATCCACCTCAAAATCCTTGGACCCCTCCAATGCCATGGCAAGCTTGGCCTCCACAACAATATCCACAACAACCTGCACAAGGTTGGAGAGGATATGGTTATGGAAACCAGCCACCTCAACAGTATCAGCAACAATACCAGCAACAATATCAACAGCCATTTACATATCCACAATATCCTCAATCCATACCATTTCAACAACAACAACATTCTGCATATCCACAATCCATCCCATATCCGCAGCAGAATCCTCCACCGTTGTTGACCCAACCACAACAGTTACAGCTACCCACAAATCAACCTAGACCAACTCAATTACCAGCCCAACCAATTGCAAATCCAAATAATAAGGTGGAAAAAGCTGCATACACTGTAGAGGAAGCAACATGTTTTCCCACATATTCAATTCTTCCTCTTAATGAAGTCCATCTAAGGTCTGGAAAAGTGCTTAAAAGGGATTCTCCTCCAATTATAGAAGAACCAACCGAACAAGGAGAATCACCTGAAACATCACAAACTAAGATACAAATTCAGAAAGGAACAAACATTACAACTCAAACACCACCTTATCCTGAAAGGTTAGTGGAACAACAAAAAGAAATAACCCTTCCTGAATTTGATATTTTAGATGAATTAAAAAATGCTTATGTAAAAATTCCTTTGTTGAAGGCAATTAAAGAAATACCAATATATGCTAAAACAATAAAGGAATTGTGCATTAAGAAATCACAGAAAAAGAAGAAGGATCCTACTACAATTCAAGTCATTGGTAAACTAGCAAGTCTCATGTCTACAGAAACCAAAATAGAAAAATATATTGATCCTGGTATCCCTATGGTTACTATATCAATAAATAATTTCTCAGTACCAAACACATTAATAGACTTGGGAGCAGCTATAAATGTAATGACAATAGAGACAATGAAAACTTTGCATTTGAACAACATTAGATCAACCTCTACAATCTTAGAATTGGCAGACAGATCTAAAGGTATTCCTGAAGGAATATTGGAAGATATTATAGTCTCTTTGGATTCATGGGAGTATCCTGTTGACTTCCTTATTCTGCAACCAAAAACAAATTTGGGAGGACATCCTCTAATCTTAGGCAGACCATGGTTAGCTACCGCTGATGCCTTTATAGGATGCAGATCAGGAAGCATGATTATTTCACATGGAGATGAAAAGAAACATATTGCTCTTTATTCACCTACACAGTCAACTTCTTTAGAATCAGTACTTGAAGCTCAAGAAAAACAGCAAACTAAATCAGTTTTAAGTATAAATAAATTCTTTGATTTAAGAGAAGAAGAAGAAAATGAAGACTTAATGGATCTTTTCATTTCAGAACCAAGTATTTCAGAGCAGCTTAGAGAAGTGCAATATGAAGCTGCAAATAACCTTTTGAATCAATGTTTTCCGGAAACCTGTACTATTCAAACTTTGCGAAATTCTTTTATAGACATCTTTCCTGTAAACACAATCTCCAATCCAACAATAAAAACAATTGAGGTAAGTCCTGGAAAACATTTAAACATTGGAAATGAGTTGCAATCAGAACAAGAGCAAGAGGTAATTGCATTATTACAAAAATATTCAAAAGCTTTTGCCTGGGATTATACTGACATGCAAGGAATCCATCCTAACACATGTGTCCACCATATCTATACAGATGATCAAATCAAACCTGTAAGACAACCTCAAAGAAGAATGAATCCTATGATGAAAGAAATAGTGAAAGAAGAACTTCACAAATTGTTAAATGTTGGATTCATCTATCCTATTTCAGATAGTTAATGGGTTTCTCCACTGGTTATTGTTCCAAAGAAAAATGGAAAGTGGAGGGTATGTGTGGATTATCGAGAACTAAACAAAGCTACACTCAAGGATCATTTTCCTCTACCATTTATTGATCAAGTGTTAGACTCATTGGCTGGAAAGAAATTCTTCTCTTTCTTAGATGGGTTTAGCGGGTACAACCAGATTAGAATAGCAACTGAAGACCAAGACAAGACAACATTCACTTGCCCATGGGGAACCTATGCATATAATGTTTTTCCATTTGGTTTATGTAATGCACCTGCAACTTTTCAATGAGCAGTGCTTGCAATTTTTGCTGATCTAATCCATGAATGTGTAGAGGTTTATATGGATGACTTTACAGTTTATGGAAACACATATAATGATTGCTTAAATAATCTTGAGAAAGTGCTGAAACGATGCATTGAAACAAATTTGTCATTAAGCAATGAGAAATGCTATATAATGTTGACAGAAGGAATAGTTCTGGGACACCATATTTCTGCTTCAGGAATTAAAGTGGATCCAGCAAAAATCCAAGTCCTAGTAACCTTAATGCCTCCTACAACACAAAAAGAGGTAAGAAGTTTCTTAGGCTATGCAGGCTATTATAGACGATTCATTGAAAACTTCAGTAAAATAGCCCAGCCTCTGTTCAAATTATTAGCAAAAGATATTGAATTTCACTGGACAAATGACTGTCAAAATGCATTTCAAATTCTAAAAGAAAAATTATCAGTTGCACCCATTCTCCGTGGACCAAATTGGTCTTTGCCATTTCATATATCAACCGATGCATCTGATACCGCAATAGGTGCCTCCCTTGGACAGAAAGAGAACTTGTTCAATTATGCAATATACTTTATAAGCAAGAATCTAACACCTGCAGAATTGAACTATACAGACACCGAGAAAGAAATGTTAGCCGTTATACATGCAGTAAACAAATTCAGACATTATATAACAGGATATCAAGTTTTCATTCATACAGATCATTCAGCAATCAAATACTTTATGAATAAACCTATAACCAATGGAAGAGTAACAAGATGGTTACTGTTACTGCAAGAATTTAATATCACAATACAAGACCGGCCAGGCAAGGAAAATCAAGTGGCTGACTTTCTGTCCCGCATACATTCACCTAATGATCCAAATCCATTTGCAGATAACTTTCCCGATGAACATCTGTTTGCTATCACAGTAAAAACACCATGGTTTGCAGACATGGCAAACTATTTATCTTCTGGAAAGTTACCAACCCAATTCACTAAAAAGCAAAGACACAAAATTGTTAGAGAAAGTTCTAGGTATAGTTGGGTAAATGGTGATTTATTTTATACTGGTCCAGATTTGATAATTAGAAAATGTGTGCGAGAAGATGAAATATTAGATATTCTAAGGGCATGTCACGATGAACCATGTGGTGGCCATTTTGCAGATAAACGAACAACATATAAGGTGCTGCAACTGGGCTACTACTGGCCATCCATCTTCAAAGACTCTAAGAAATATGTCAAGCAATGTGACAGTTGCCAAAGAACAGGGAGACCAATCACAAGAGATGAGATGCCGCTGAAGCCACAAGTCCTCATAGAACCATTTGAGCAATGGGCACTTGACTTTGTTGGACCCATCAATCCATCATCAAATGGAAAGAAGTACATCTTAGTATGTACAGATTATGTAACCAAGTGGGCAGAGGCTAAAGCAGTGAATAGAGCAACAGAAGATACAGTGGTCAACTTTCTTTTTAATGAAATATTTGTCAGATATGGAGTACCTAGACAAATTGTAACAGATCAAGGAACACAATTTACATCAAAACTGGTATGAGATCTAACAGAGAAGTACAAGATCAAACACAGAACATCTACACCATATCATCCTCAAGCAAATGGGCAGGTTGAATCAACAAATAAAGTCCTAGAGAATATCATGACAAAAACAGTACAGCTGAACATAAAAGATTGGTCTGAAAAATTACAAGATGCACTATGGGCCTATAGAATTACATGGAAGAATACAACTGGTTTTAGTCCATACCAGTTAGTATATGGAAAAGAGGCCTTATTGCCTATAGAGTTTCAAATACAAACATACAGACTAGCAGCTGAATTAGAACTAGACCTGACAGAAGCACAACAGCAGCGGATCATGGAACTGAATCAGTTAGATGAGCATCGTCAACAAGCCATAGAACATACTACATTGGTGCAACAACAAAGAATGAAGTGGCACGAAAGATATATCAAAACAAAGACATTTCGCAAGGGAGATTGGGCATTACTTTTTGATTCCAAGTTCAAAGATTTCAAAGCAAAGTTCACAACACACTGGCTAGGCCCATATGAAATTGATGAAATCTTCGACAATGGAGCAGTAAAGATCAAGACAATTGACCAGGATTCCACCTCCTTTATAGTGAATGGACATAGGCTCAAAGTTTATAATAGGCCTATCAGTAAAGAAGCATTTATGAAACAACTGACAGAAGATACAGAACTGGAAGTCATGGCACACCAAGTTCAGCCATCTTCCAGTCCTGTAGTTGAATAAAAATGAAAAAATAAAAAATAATAAAAAAAATAATAAAAAAAAAAATAATAAAAAAAAAAAAACATAAAAAAAAAACATAAAAAATAATAATTTGTTTAGTAAATGGACATAGGCTCAAAGTTTATAATAGGCCTATCAGTAAAGAAGCATTCATGAAACAACTGACAGAAGATACAGAACTGGAAGTCATGGCACACCAAGCTCAGCCATCTTCCAGTCCTGTAGTTGAATAAAAAAAAATAAATAAAAAAAAAACATAAAAATATATATATAAAAAAAAATAATAATAATAAAAAAAAAAAACATAAAAAAATAATAATTTGTTTGCTAGTGAAAACTAGGCAACTGGCACTATGCAAACATGAATTCATAGGGGAAAATCAAGGCAACTTGGACTCTATGAATTCCTTTTCTTGTTCTATTGTTCTCATATAATTTCAATACAGGTACTCTCCATCAACAATTGACTTGAGGACAAGTCATATCTTAAGTAAGGGGGAGACTTGTATTAGATCTTTAGCTGGAAAGCTGAAGTATAGAAGGAACTTGTATTGTCAATAGAGGGACCTGAAAGAAGAAATCAATACAGAGGGACTTGAGAGACCTGTCAATGTCAAAACAACATGTGCATATTATGTAAGCAGTGCAGAGGGACCTGAAACAAAGAATCATTACAAAGGGACCAGAGCATGAAGAACAAGGAGCAGCAATAAAATTCACTTTTTGATTCATCTACAACATCTGATTCCACCTGTACAAACATCATCCAGGGAAGTATATGTATAGTCATTTTGTACTTGAAATTCAAATTTTTCTTAGGAATTTTTAGTTTTTGTTAAGTTAAAGTTAGTACCTGAGGATATTCAATATTCCCTATACATATCCTATATTCATTATTCCCTATACATATCCTATCTTTATAATACCCCTATACATATTCCATTTCATTCATATACATTTCTTATACATATTCCCTATAATCCTAAGTATTTTTCTTTAAGAGCAAAAGACCAAGCTAGGACAACTTCTTCCACCTGCATATACAAATCAAGCATTAGTATGATGATGATTTTAAACATGACCTAAGATGGTCATTTTAAAATCATAAAGATATGCATAAAAGGTAAAACAAATAATGCGCTATATGAAAACTATATACCATAAGTGTAAATAAGGAATGCGTTAAAAACCATCAATATAAGAATTCAGCGCAAAGGATATAAGGTTAATACGCACAAGAGATAAGGTTAATGGTATATAATTAACGTGCATATAGTATAAGGATAAGCAAAGATATATGGCACATACAAAATGAAGGACGGGCACGATGGTTATGATCTGGTTGACAGGCTTGACAGGGTATGGTATAATGATAATGGCAAATACAACGCAAGAGTATCATTGCACGTATGGACACACGGCGGAAGTAATAAGTTCATGCAGAAGGTGGCAATGATACGGGTATATCATTCAAAGTAAAACGCGTTGGTGGTAATGAAACGTGCATATCATAGCACATGACAATGGAAATCAACGTGCACGGTGGAAACAATACAGGCATATCATTTAAACATAGCGTGCACGGTGGTGATAACACAGCCATATCATTCAAACAGCATACGCCGGTGGTGGTAGTACGTGTATATCATTTAAACATAGCACAAGGCGGTGGCATCCTCATGACACAGTCGGGCGACTGGTCAAAGAGGACAGCCATACCAACCGCGCATCATAACACCAATAGGCACGGTACAACCATGAACTCGGTCAATTCATGACCGTTTCAACCTCATTCCTCATTGCCAGAGCTCAGAAGGAAGGCGTTCTGAAACAAAACATCAATCCGGAGAGAAGAGAAGGCGTTTGAAGCAGCGAAATAGTGAAAATCGCTCCGGAAAAGCAAGAAGGCGGATTTAAGAAAGGAAATCGCTTCGGGTTCAACGATCAGAGATAGCAGATTTTCAGGATTGAGTCAGGTAAACAGTGAAGTTCATTTACACTCAGCGAGTATGGAATATTGTTTGACATTAACTTTTAGATCCTGTGCTTTGACACCAGCTCAGTTAACCGAAACAATAGGGATTTGGAGCGCCCGGTTACACTCCACGCGCTCGTTGACAGTCAGGTAACTACAAACCCGTGATTATCTCCAGATTGACAGCACTTAAGGATTGTTGATAGATTTTGATGCGCAGCATTTTGAGGGAAACTCATTTCATGAGTAACACGTTTTAACGAAATGCTGTGGTTGAAGTAGCATGGCGGTGGTTGTTTGCGCACTAAACCGTGTTCTTCTGAGTGAACTATGCGCACCAATATTTTCACAAACAGTTATCATGAAAACGAAAAACGCCATAAAACACTTGCTGCCACTGCGTTTTTGTTTTTGTTTTTGACGGGGATCGAATGCCTGATTGTCACATTGAACTGTGGTTGCCAAAGGGAGTCGGGTTGCTGAAGCGTGTTTATATTTGGTTGAGGCCGAGAGCTTTTTGCATATTTATGATTTTTATGCTGAGTCTGCACGCAAAAATTTTTGCAAACACCTTTGCTTAAGCCGAAAACATTGCGAAAATTTCGATTAGGCCGAGCGCACTCTTTAATTTTTATTTTATATATACACAGTAAATCATGTTTGTGTGATTTGTGATACTGTGTGTGTATTTAATTTAAAAAAAACAGAGACCAGTGTATTAACAAAAGTATACAGGTGTTGCTTGTATTCAACAGGGAATTCAGAAAGTGCTATTGCAAGGGAATATATCAGAGGTTAAAAGTGCAGAGTTGAGTTGAGTCAGAAGAGGAAGGTAAGCTTCTTTGCTTACTGAATTTCATTTAAAAAAAAAAAAAAAAAACGATAGTCATAATTTTTATTAAAATGAAGTTAGTAACAGCAGAAGCCTACATTGATTGGTTTACAGAAACAATGGCAAACAGGGTAGAGCCAAAATTTCAAATAGAAAGCTGGGGAAAAGAGACTATAGAAAAACTTTATCAGGCAGGAATGATAGGCTTCTTACAGAAATTTAATGGCCATTCTGAGGAGATAACCAAAGATTTTATAAAGAATTTCAATCAAGACCAGACTCGAGTAGGAGAAATCATTGTTCTAGTAACCCAAGAATACTTGTCCAAAGCCTTAGATTTGCCAATGCTAGGGGAGAAGTATTACAAAGGGCTACACTTCAAGGAGAAAGCATGGACTTTCTTCCTTGAGAAAAACCGGAAGGGAACATTTGATAGGACAAAAGGTATACCCAGGGAATGGTTTAATGAGCCATGGAGAGAATTAGTCTTGATTATCCAAAAGTTTTTGACTTGTGACCGAGGATATAGTGTTGCCCATTTATATCATGTTAAACTTCTACAGCACATTAAGGGGGAAGATAGGATTAATTTACCTTATTTCCTATATAAAAGTCTCTTAAGAATGATTGAAACAGCAAGACATGAAAACAGGCTTAAGGCAGGACAGATGTATCATCAAGGATTGATTAAAATCCTAGTTGAGTATCAAGTAAGATTGCAGGGCATAGTGTGGAGAGAATTCATGGTTAAAAATCATTTTACTGAACAGATTAAAGAGGTACAAGAGAAAACAGAGCAGGAAAGTAAAGGAGTGATGAATTCACCCTTATATCCTAGAACAAGAGCCAAACAGAAAAATAACATGGCCATGGATAATGAAATATCTGTGATGTCTATTCCCAAAAGATTTACAAATAAAAGTCCCATTAATTTAGACAGGGAAGAAGAAACATATTTTCCAAGACCACAAGAAGAAAATAATATTCCACAAGAAGAATTTGATAGGGATTCTTCCTATGATGATGAAGCAGCAGCATCATTAATGAAAAAAACTCAGGATTTTGAAAAAGAAATTAATGATGGAAAAATCAGGGATTTGACTGACCAATTAGAAATTAGCAAAATTGTGGAAAAACAATTAAAAGAAGAGAACAAAGCAAACAGGAAAGATAATGCTAAATTGGTCAAAACAAATGAAAAATTGAAAGAAGAGTTGGGGAGATTGAAAAGTAAGAATGATTTAATTTCTAAACAAGCATTTAAATGGTTGAAGGAAAAGAACATGTGGCAGGCCAAGTATGAAAAGCAGAAGGTTAAAGCAGCTTTGTTTAAAGAACGACATGACACAGGTTTAGATTGTTTGGCAAGGGCAGCACAACAGGAAGCATCAACAGGTACAACACCTACTTCAGAAAGAAGAAGGTCAAAGAGGAACAGGCAAGCATGGGGACATGCTTGATGATAAGCAAGGGAGAGATGTTGGGCCTTAGTTTTGGTCTTATTTTGCTCAAAGAAACTTACTAATCCATCTATTTCCCATCCATTTTCCATTCATTTATTCAATTTTGATATATATTTGATATCTATTCAGGTATTTAATTTTAATTTTTCAATTTCTAAAGTTTTTATGAAAGTTTGGTTTTTAGTGCAAAATTGGCAGATTCAGAAATTCCCGTAATAGCTCTATGGTTGATGTGGTTGCAGGACACTTGGGCACGAATTGAATGCATGGATGGACAGCTTGGAAACTAGGATTAAGCCACCTATGCTTAGTTCGAACAGAACAAGTTTTATTAGGCCCATTTGGTGCTAGTCAATCATGACTAGTCATTCAGAAATCCCATAGAAATAGGGCAGTTTTGAGATTCTATGGGATTGGCCATATTTCTTGGGATAAGAATAATGAATTAGACTTAGATAGGTGGATGAGAAGTAGATGGGTTTGTTTGAGTAAAAATAGATCAGTTTGTTCATGAGACTTCTTATTTAAAGCCAAAGCTTTGATGGCTTATGTATGAAGATTATTATTGACTTATATACTTTTATATTGTGACAATTTTGGATTGAGAAGTTAATTTGAAGACTTGTGCTATTATCATTTTGCTGTTCAATGTTATGGATGTGTGACTGAAGTTAAGCTTCTGAGATCATTTATCAAGTGTGCAAGGCAAGGGTGGAAGGGCCCCCATTCCAAGCTAAGTACACTTTCTTGTTAACTAGTTTTATTTCCTTGTAATTTGATGATTGTAGAACTGGTTTTTCAAAGCTTTATTTCAGATTGTTTCATGGTTCATGCATAGTGATTGATGTCATTAGTTTATAACTTATTCATCACTTTATCAAGTTGGAAAAACGGATGTATCAAGCTGAGCATCCCTTCTATGAAAATGATGAATTAGAGTTGGTTTCTTTTGTTGTGTGCAAGCAGTTTCTTGTTGAGATTTTTAATATTAAGATGAATGAATTATAATGGAATACTTTACATGTATCTTAAGTTAAGAGCTTCTTTCATTAATAATTTATCCATCTTAAGTTCTTGGTTTTAATCTCTGATTCATTAAGTGGTAATTGAGGTGAAAGTGGATTTCTTGAGTCAAGAATCATTTCAATGTTATTCCTCTTTTTAAACTAATTGAGTTAGAGTTATAGAATAGCTTATCTTTCAAGGTTTGATTATATCTGATCTTCACATATAGTGAACTTGCCTCAAAGCATAAACAACCCGGATTGATAATAAATAATTGTGTTAGTTTAGGTACATAAATTAGCTCAACATGTAGCCCCCTTATTATTGTTGTTGTACCCCTGTAACCCCAATATTGTTATTATTGTGCCCTTACATTATTATTGTTAGGTCAGCTAAGATTATATTGTGACCCCTTGGACTCCTATATATAGAAGGAGGTTTTGTCATATGTATCATCCAAGAATTGTTCATTTCTGTAATTTAAAGGAGGCTCCCCCCTCAAAGTGGCTGAATTCTAAGGCATTGATCTCTCATTTTTTCCATTTTTGGAGTTGGTTTCATAACATTTGGTATCAGAGCCTTGGATTCTAGGGTTTCGCTGCTCTAGACATGTCATCGTGGAATTTTACTACAATTTTTTTTCTACAAAGGTTCAGAAGCTGAAATTTTTACAAGAGCCAAAATATTGAGGAATGTCATGTAAACATTTCAGATCTTGGTTCGCAATAGTTTCAGAGATATGATATATGGAATTTGGGGTTTTTTCAGGATCCCAAATTTCACCTAAACATGTCATTGAAATTTTTGCTATAACATTTTTTATATGAAGGTTTAGAAGCTAAAATTGTTATAGAGCGAAGCCAAAATCCTAAGTAACGTTGTGTAAAAATTTCAAATCTTGGTTCGCAATATTTTCAGAGATATGATCTATGGAATTTAGGGTTTTTTTAGGCTCCCGAATTTCATCTCAAAGAGGTGACCGTGGAAAAATCATCATAACTCTCTCTTTGAGCATCAGATTGGAATTATGTAAAAAGTGGCCGCAAGTACGTGGACTGTAGTTTCCTGTGTATCATTTTTAGAGCCAAAGGAAGAAACAATGACATGTGGAACACCGTACAAGTTCGCTCTACTGAACCAGTCCATAATTAGGTCATTGTGGGATATTGGGCATAACTTTGTCTTGAAGAATCCAAATCAGGTCAGAACTATGGCATTCAAAATAATATTCAGAGGGATACTACAGTACCAAATTTTAGATATTGAAGATCCTAAATCTCAGAGATAATTCAGTTTCAATATCGAGCTCCTCAAAAGAAAGAAAAAGGTGTGTATTTTTTCTTCCGAATTGCATAGGTCTTGTTTGAAGAACCAATTTGAATTGATTCCAAGGGCATATTGTAGAATAGATATTAGTATTGGGTTCTAAAATTCCCCCTAAAAATAATTTAACACCCACTAAGCCTTTAGAAGGCTCTAATATGACTCATGAGGATGTAGAAGCGCAACATGACATATCAAAATTACAAGAGAAAATGCACCAAATTTTTCTCTCGCAAAGAGCAACAAAAAATGAAATGGAAGTTTTGAAGAAAGGTGTGGAAGCTAAGATGGATGGTTTGAAGAAAGGAGTGGAAGCTAAGATGGATGGTTTGAAGAAAGGCGTGGAAGCTAATATGGATGGCATGGAAGCTAGCATGGAAGCTAAGATGGATGACATGAAAGACAACATGGAAAACATGAAGAATGATCTAAAATTAGACATGGAAGGTTTGAAAAACTTGATACAAGAAATGTTTCCTAATGGATAAGAGATAGTAGAGGAAACTCATGATGAGAACAAAATAAATGTTAATCGTGATTTCATAAACTCTAATCTTGGAGGGAAGAACCACCATATTCCAAAGATCGATATGAGGAAGTTTGATGGAAAGGATCCCGTAACATGGATACTACATATGGAGCAATATTTTTATCTCAATAATGTGCAAAACACACAAAAGGTACGCATTACAACTTTATATTTAGAAAAAAATACATTTGTATGGTATTGATGCCTTTTATCCCATAAGAAAATTGTCACTTGGTAAATTTTTACGAAGGAAATGATAGCACTTTATCAGGATACAAAGAGCAACACCTTTTTTAGCCAATTGATAAATCTCAAACAAAAGGGTTCAGTGGTGGAGCACATTGAGGACTTCCAAAAATTGAATATAAGGGTAACTGATATTCCATAGGAACACATGATTGATTTCTTCATATGGACTTTAAAGGATAACATCCAACATGAGGTTCACGTTAGGGAACCTGATTCATTGGAGAAGGCATTCAGGCTGGAAAGAAAAATTGAATGTAAAATTATGGTGACAAGGAAGCCTACCACTCACATCTATAAATATGGAAGTGTTTCTACTCCTAGACTTCCACAACCTACAAGGTTGACACCACAACAATTGGAAGAAAAAAGAGCAAAAGGGCTTTGCTACAGTTGTGATAGCGAATACACTAAAGGTCATAAGTGTGTTGAGAATAAATTATTTTACATAGATTGTGAAGAGAAGGAAGAAAATGAACAAGAATCTTCAAAAGAAGAGGATATACACCAAGAACACACCCTAGAAGAAGAAGAAATGAGTCTGACCATATCGTGTAATGCATTGGAAATAATTACCACTTCTCAAACTCTCAATATAGAAGGACATATCAAGAAGAAAAAGGTAATAGTGTTGATTTATTCGGGTAGTACCCATAATTTTATTCATTGTATGATAGCCAAGGAATTGAATTGTTTCCTATACCCATCACCAAAATGTCAAGTGATGGTTGCAAATAGATGAACTCTGAATTGCTCTGGAAAATGCCATAACATCAAGATAACCATGGGGGAATATGTATTGAATATTCCAATGCTTTCCATTCCAATGGGAGGTGCTAATGTTGTACTAGGAGTATAATGGTTACATTATTTGGGGACGATAGCTTTTAATTTTCAAGAAATTTTCTTGAATTTTTTTTTCAGAAGGAAAGGAAGTCAAATTACGGGGTATCGCAGGGAAGTTGGGAAAGATAATAAGCTCTAATGTCATGAAAAAGCTTCTAAAGAAAGAACAATGAGGCACAATTGCAAAATTATGCTCACTAGAAGTTCTAACATAAAAATCATTTATTTATCTAGATCTCCAAAAGGTCTTGGAAAATCATTCCAAGGTGTTTGAAACTCCCAGAGGACTCCCACCTATTGATGATCATGATCATGCTATTCATTTGATTCCAGGAAGTGTTCCTCCAAACATCAAGCCTTATAGATATCCTTATGTCCAAAAGAGCGAAATTTAACGTATGACTGCAGAAATGTTAGATGTTGGTATAATCAACCTAGTAAAAGTTCTTTCTCTGCTCCAGTAGTATTGGTGCACAAGAAGGATGGATCATGGTGCATGTGTCTGGATTATAGGGAGCTCAATAAGCTCACTATTAAAGAAAAATTTCCCATTCCTGTGATTTTTGAATTATTGGATGAATTACATGGAGCAATTTATTTTACCAAGTTGGATCTTCATTCAGGATATCATCAAATTAGAATGAAGACTGAAGATATTCCGAAAAAAACATTTTGAACTCATGAGGGTCATTATGAATTTTTGGTCATGCCTTTTTGGCCTTACCACTGCACCTTCTACATTTCAAGGGTTGATGAATTCCATTTTCAAACCCTTAGAAAAATTTTGCTAGTATTTTTTGATGATATACTAATCTACAACAGGTTTTGGAAGGATCATGTTCAACATGTTGATAGAGTGCTCAAACTATTGCAGGAGAAACAATTATATGAAAAAACATCCAAATGTTTCTTTGGAGTACAAGAGGAGGAATATCTGGGTCATATTGTATCTCATGAGGGTGTTAAGGTAAACCCTAACAAAATTAAAGCAATTAAGGAATGGAAAGTCCCCACAACCATAAAGCAGTTGCGAGGATTTCTCGGGTTAACAGGGTAGTATCGCAAGTTTGTTAAGAATTATGGGAGAATAGCAGAACCTATAACAACATTATTGAAGAAGATGCATTTTCATGGACTCCTGAAGCAACTAAGGCCTTTAAACATCTTAAATAAGAAATGTGCCTAGCACCGGTATTAGCTACACCAGACTTCATAAAAAACTTTATTGTGGAATGTGATGCCTCAACAAATGAAATTTGTGTTGTTTTAATGCAAGAAGGAAGACCCATTGCTATTGAAAGTCATCTAATAAAATAAAAGTATTTATAGAAAGCTATTTATGAGAAGGAAATGTTAGCAATACTACATGAACTAAAAAAATGGCGACCTTACCTAATGGGAAGACACTTCAAGGTAAAAACTGATCATGATAGTCTTAAACAATTTTTGGAATAAAGACTATCTTCAGAAGAGAAGCAAAAATGGGTCACAAAGATGTTGGGTTATCACTTTGAAATAATCTACAAAAAAGGGAAGCTAAATGTTGTTGCAAATTCACTCTCAAGAAAGAATGAAGAGGTGGAAGCATTGCTTTGTGCCATTTCTATTATCCAACTAGATTGGATAACCGAAGCAAGGGATGAATGGAAGAAGGATGAAGAAGTGTGGACACTCATTCAAAAGTTGCAGCAAAATCCTAGTATATCAGATACATTTAGTTGGAAAAATGATTCCTTATGGTACAAATATCACTTATATCTTTGTAAGAATTCCCAAATAAAACAAAATATTCTTTTGGAATCGCACACTTCTCCTTTAGGAGGACACTCAGGTTTTTTAAAAACTTACCAGAAGGTGAAGAAATAATTTTTTTGGGATGGCCTTAAATCTGATATTCAAAAGTTTGTGGTGAAATGTTTGGTTTGAAAGCAAAATAAAGTTGAGACAATTAAAATCCCAGGTCTTCTACAACCTTTATCCATTCCAAGTCAAAATTGGGAGGAGATTTCAATTGATTTTATCACAGGTTTACCTAAGTCCGAAGGAAAGAGTGTCATCATGGTGGTAGTTGATATACTTACCAAGTCTGCACACCTTTGTGCATTCTCTCATCCATTTAAAGAAAGTACAATTGATACTACATTTATGAACACAATTCAAAAGCTACATGGAAACCCAAAGATTATTGTGAGTGACAGAGATCCCATTTTACTAGAAATTTTTGGACGCGGTTATTTTCTTGTTTGGGTACTCAACTTGCTCATAGCTCATCTTATCATCCTCAATCCGATGGTCAAACTGAGATAGTTAATAAATTTTTGGAAGGATATCTTCGTTGTTTTGTATATGATAAACAAACATAATGGTTCAAGTGGTTACCTCTCACTGAATGGTGGTATAACACTTCCTTCCATACTGCAGCAAAAATGACCCCATTTATGGCACTTTATGGATATCATCCACCGTCCATCACATCATATTTAAGAGAAAATTATAAGGTTCAAGCTGTGGATGATCACATCGAGTATCAATATGGAGTTCTCAAGCTCTTAAAGGATAACCTCAATTTGACACAAAATCGAATGAAACAACATGCAGATCAACATCGCACCAAGAGAAGTTTTGATGTAGGAGACTGGGTATTTTTACGGCTACAACCATACAAAAAAATGACCCTCAAGCAAGCTAAGAAGGATAATAAATTATCGCCAAAGTAATATGGTCCTTACAAGGTGTTGCAAAATATTGGTACTATGGCATACAAATTGGAGCTTCCTGCTTCTTTGCGAGTGCATATAGTTTTCCATGTTTCATGCTTAAAGAAGGTTATAGGTGAAAAAAGTCCAGTTCAAACAATATTTCCAGAACTTGATGAGGAAGGAAAAATCATATTGGAACCTGAAGCAGTCATGGAAACAAGAAATCAACAACTACGAAATCGATCAATTTCAGAGTATCTCATCAAGTGGAAGAAATTACCCACTGAAGATTCTACATGGGAGGATGAGAATTTTATACAGAAGTACCTAGAGCTACTCAAGCGTTGATGACAACACTTTTTTGAAGGAGAGGGACATGTTAGGTCCCTATATTACTAGTTTAGTCCCTTATTGTTATTAGTGTAGCCCCCTTATTATTATTGTTGTACCCCTATAACCCCAATATTGTTATTATTGTTCCCTTACATTCTTTATTTTATGTCGGCTAGGATTATATTGTGACCCCATGGACTCCTATATATAGAAGGGGGTTTTTTCATTTGTACCATCCAATAATTGTTCATTTATGTAATGTAAAGGAGGTTGCCCCCTTGAAGTGGTTGAATTCTAAGGCGTTGATCTCTCTTTTCTTCTAATTTTGGAGATGGTTTCATAACATATACTTGCTTAATCTATGTAGTTAAAATTGTTAGATATGTAGCTATTGTGATTGTATGATTTGAATGTGTTTGGAGTGATATGTGACTTTGACAGTATGTTCATAGAGATATAGGTTTTCCATTTGTTATTATTTGCAGCAAAGATTTAATACAGTAATTTAAGATCTGTACAAGGTTTTCTTCTGGATAGTTGCGTACATACGCAAATATGCTTCATAGTAGTCATGTATATATTCTTAGATAATTTTCCTTTAGATTTTTTCTTAATTTGGGTTATTTTTAGATGTTTGTATTTCGATTAAATTGATGAAATATGTATTATTTGTTGTTGTTTTTCAATGAATTCATGATATGTTTGGTTGTGGATTGGTATATTGACCAGTTACAATGTTGCAGAAATGTGATTGGGTATGGTTCAATATTGGAATTCAATGATCTGTGATTGGTCCAGTACTTGATTCAATGATTGGTTTAGTGCTTCATTGATTCAATTAGTTAAATGGTTCGGTGTTCAATAATATGGGATTTGTACGTAGCTTGTATATAGAGGAAGCACGTATATACACAGGTTATTTTGAGAGAAGACACATATACATTTTGAAGTAAGCTTGATCAAGGTTTACACTGACTGTTTTGATGACAATGTGGTTATTAGCTTTATTCATGATTTGTTACTCAGTGGATTGATTCATGGATTGGTATATTGATGGGTGGTTGTGCATTGGTACGATATGGTTATGGTGATTCAATATTCTATGATTCAGTATGGTATCTTTATTTTTCAGTGATTGGATGATTTTATCCAGTATTTGGTTTCAAAATGGTTAATTGGTATTGAGAATAATATTGGATGTGAGTCCAATTTGAAAATATGATGAAAGGTGGCCTACAGGTTTTGATGCTTATTTCATGAAATGGATCTAATATAAAATATTATGAAATTTGGTCCACAAGGGGTGTTGAGGGTTAGAGCCTTCAATGAGGGAGTCAACGCTTCCTTTCAATGGTAGTTGGTAAAATTGTGTGGGGGTAGGTGCTTTGTTCCAATAGGAGCTGGTAAACAAGATCAGGGAGTTATAACTCCCTTCTAGTGGGTGCTGGATAACGAGTGGAAGATGTGCCCTACTGCAAGTGGGCGCTTGCATTTTAGTAAGATTTTGTGCCAGTACAAGCTGTAATGAAGCATTTCTTTTTAAGAAAGAGGGCAAAGACAACAATAGCGATGGTTTTCTCCCAGATTGGGCTTCCACCTAAAATATCAATGTTCTCATGTGTTGTTGTGTTTCTTGTGTGCTGATGATTTATATTCTCTTTACTGCTTATGGTTATTTCATAATGAATAACTAAAGAAACAATGATGCAATGGTTAAGTTAAGTCACTGATGGAAATTATGAAAAATTATTTAAATGGATATATGTGGTTTTAATTCATTGAAGTCACATACACACGTGGGTTGCATAAAGAGTAATAGCATACATGATTCTGAAATTTGAAATTGAAGATAAACTGAAATAAAATATTGATTCACCCCCCCTCCCCCCTCTCAGTATTTTTCCTAACACTAATTAGTGTTTGCTAGGTGCTTTCTAATTGGTTGATGAACCACCTTCATAATGGAATAAATCCCTAAGTTAAACCATTGGGTTCTTCTAGTTAGGCTAATGAACGACTTAGTGCTTGCTAAGTGGTTGATGAACCACCTTCATAGTGGATTCAATATTCAAAAAGTGAACTTCACACTTCCCTATGTAATTTAGGTGAAGCTCCTATGCTTGAAATTCAAATACTAAGTGATTCACTAGGGTAATTACTACCAAAGAGTAGTTGATGAAACATCTGGGCAGTAGACTCCATATCTTGAGTGTGTGATCAATCCACTAATGTTAAATACCCATGTTCAGACATCTCCCCTTAGAATTTGGATCTAACTCAAGGGTGGTCAGCTGCAAGAAAATTTATTGGGTAGTTGGCTTATGGTTGGATGGAGAGTGGAATTCCCTTCTCTAGTTTGTAGTCAATACAACTTACTCATGTAAGTATAATGGTTTATGTACAATTGATTTATAAATGATGATTTATGCCTAATGTGATAATAAGCATATATATTCTATTATATGATTCATGAGTGAATGTTTAAATCTTTGTCTATCTAGAGTTGAAATTTTCTTATAATGTATTTGGTTATAAGGAATGTTTTGTATCATAAATATCATTGTAAACCCAAAATTGCAGGCTATGTTAGTTTTTGAGTATTACATGAATTCCTAGGTTATGAATGATGTGATGATCTTATTGATTTATGCACACTTATATGCATTTTTGTAATTCTATGAGAGTCACAGGTTAAATTAGAGCCTTTAGGTTTCTTGTGTAAGCATGTAAACTAACATTCCCTCTTGATAGGACTCAAGAGTTTATATCTCATTGATGGGATTATCTAATCTTCAACAATATGTTCAGTGGGAATGTTAGGACTTGTGTATTCAACCTTTGGAGCCATGTTTTATTTTCCAAAAGCTAGTGAAAATTTGGTCTGACCCAAAGGTACTTATCAAGTATCTTTGGCGTTGATACTCCTAGATCGATCTTTGAAGGTTTTCCCAGACTCTCACCAACCTTAGTGATCTCCCAATAGTCTTTATGTTGAGAGACAATACTGAAATTACTGGGTCCTTATGTTGATTCTATTTAGTAATAGGACCACCATCCACCCATAAGTGTTTTCTAAGTGTTTTATTCCAAAATTGGGTGGTGGCAGTAGAGTAGTGGTGGAAAATATTATAAAAATTTTCGTTTATCGAGGTCGTTAACTACGGGGATTGCTCATCGCTCATTGGTGTTATTTGAGTGTTGCATTCCAAAATCTCTTGGTAGATAAAGGAGATAGGAAAGCATCCTTTTTCGAGACCTTTACTTGAATTATTGGCTCACTAAATAGTTCCTAGGCACATCCAACTAACTCCCTAATAGCTCGAAGGCTGATAACGAGGACATATATGAGATATATTCCATCAATTCACAGTATCATAAATAATATCCGTCAAATTTTCTCAACCTTGGATTAGGGTGAGCTTTGTTAAAGGGTGTATATTTCTAGACAATGTGATTCCAAGGGGCTCAAATCAACAATTTATGTTGAGCCCAGTGTTGGTGAATGTAACTTGTTTCAGCCTTCATAACAACCTTTGTAAACATGGCATTGCATATTTTCTATATAAAAATAAAAATAAAAAGAAATTTTATTTGTAAGATCATGGTTTTCATGATCAAGTAAAGGTCAAAGCATGTTCTTCATGATTCTAGGACTTTCTAGGTCAAATAATTCTTTTTTCATGTATTATAGTCCCATTTGGACTTATTGTAGCAAAAGAAAATAATTATTTTTGATTCAAGAAAGTAAAATTATCCTCCAAGACCAAGTCAACCCCAAAAAGGAAAATTTATCATAAAGAGGTATATTCAACCCCTCCAAAAGGCTGTAAATAATGACTTTGATTCATTTGGATCACTCACTCAAGCAAGTTCAATCTACAATAGTGAAGAAGATGGAAGAGTGAGAAAGAAAAAAGAGTAGGAAGAAGTCGAAGGAAGGTCTCTTGAGAAAACATGTGAAAATTTTTCTAGGGTTTTTGTGCAAGTTACAAGGGCCGAAATTGCAGGATGAAGTTTTTGACCTTGTTGCATGGGCGAAACTCTAAGGTGAAGTTTCTTTTATCCTCACTGAATTTGGAAGGACCTGGTTTGGTTGAAAGAGATATTGTTGGTGTACTAGTTGGATGTTTGGGAGGAATTTTGGCTTTGGTCTTGGGTCTTGGAAGTCTCATTTTGAATTGATTCTTAGAATGAAAGTATTCTTTCTAGGTTTTACCCTTGGAGGGCTTTTTCCTTGGCTTGAAGCCTATATATTATGTAACTTGTCTCTTTGTGATCTTCATTAGTTTTGATAATTTATTGATGAAAAATAAATAAAGAAGTAATTAAAGGCCAACTAACATCACAATTAATTATCAAGTAAGGAAAGTAAAACATAATATACAAGATTCTTGATTTTCCAACACTCGAACCCCCTGGTTTGAAAAAATTTATCACATGGGGGTGGGTTGGAGGGGTCTAACATGGGCTTTCTTATTGTGGATCCCCCTTTAATTAGTGCATCATCTCTAGCCAATAGAACTACGGCTCTATACTGATGAATGGTATAGGCCCCCTTGGTTTACCGTGAGTTGACCGTGGGGGTGCGAGCATGAAACCAAATACTGCCCAACATGAAAACCACTTGGGTTTGGTTGGTGGAATCATTATGGAATCCCGACACCGGGGAACTACCTCGCATGTGTTCCTTGCAAAGGGTGATTTGGAAATCCCTACAAGGGAATGGAAGAGTTAAGTGGCTTACACATTTATGCCACATGACATTAGGTGATTGGTATAACTTATTTTGGAAATAATTCTCAATCCAAGAATTAGATTGAGATGAAATGTATGTCTTTAGAAAGCTCTTGAAAAATTGGATTTGATGGTGATATCAGATTTTAATTCCACAAAATTTGAAAAAGAAGGATTTTTGTAACCCTATCTTCATAAGAGACCTTGGAGATCAGGTTAAGTCATAAGTGAAACATCCCATAGCCCGAGAAGAAACAAGGGGGAGGGAAGGAGAATCATAGAGTGGTATCAGAGTCCAAGTTCAACACTTGGACTATATGGGCCTTAAGAAGGTTAGAAGCTATAATATAGAGTGATGCCAGAGGTTAGGCTCAACACTATACCTAAAAAGGCTCATGGATAGAATTTAATATAACATTTTAGTTATTTCATATGTTGAGTTTCATTATATTTATAACTGATGTGGTTGCTATCCTTGCTAAAACGATTACATATCCTTTAATTTATGTGACTAACACGAATTCTAATTTGGTGAGAAACCTCATATCAACAATTTTAGTCTTGACAGGCAAAGGAAATATGCTACTATATCCATGTTAAAATTAATTATTTCAATTGTGTGTGTGTGACAACACATAATAAAACACAAGTTATAGTGATAAAGAAAAGAATGAGTAACAGAATGGTGTAGTATATCACAGATAGATCACAACATAACTAGGAAGAGGAATAAGTTGGGAAGAGGTATGAGCATAATGCCCCTGATTATATTGCCACTCTTAGGAGCTTGAATGTTGAATTGAGAAGTAGTAAAGCTGACAATGAAAATATTATCATAGCACAAGAGAAGTAAGAAAAATGTGAATGCAATAATTCTATAGAATTTATCAAATTTGTAAAGGAAAAAATAACAGGGGCTTGGTTCGAGCTATCTAGGAAAACAAAAATCCAAGAAAATTCCATCATAAGTATGAAAACATGGATTTAAGACTAATAGGGAAGAAGCAAGTCAAGGAAAATACATATAAAAACATGTGAAGTCACAATGAGGGAAAATACCCCACTCAACACTCTAGATGGGGAGTTTAGCAGCGATGACCATATCTCTACTATCTGTTACACAATATTTTGTCACATTCCTTAGTCCTTATACTAAGTATCACCTTTTTGTGTCGCTCATGCCAAAAATGCCACAGAGAGACAAAAGTTGTATAGACTTATTCATCTTGGATAACATGCTTAAAATATCCCAGAATATATAAAAGAGAAATGCCTTGAAGCCTTTCTGCAAAGTTTGTAAAAAAAACCTAAATTACAATCCCAACGTGGTTCTACCCTTAATAGCCTCGCGCTTATCACCCTGTCCAAATCCTGTGAACAATGGTTCCAGTGCAGGAATTTGACGGTAAATTCGCGCTGGTCCTCTTCAGGCAAGTTCTCCAAAAATGGAGCAGAAGCTTCGTCCTGTAGAACTCTCGAGAACGGAGGTATGCTACTTGTTGGCTGAGGATATGGTCGAATACTCCCATTTTTTACCCTTGATCTTATCTCTAAGTATTTTCCCCTTTAATATAAGGCCTTTCCGCCTCATTAGTGGATCCATAACCTCGCCAACTCTACTATAAGAGAGTGCCATGCTAGTGAGTCTTGGTTGATCATTGTTGATTGCCATTCTTCCACCTGATTGTGCCTATATGCTACCAATTTGAGGAATAAGGAGAAGAGATTGAATAGCTTGGCTTGGACTTGGATTTCCATTCCAAAGGAGGCCTCCAACATCAAGGCGCCAGTTGTAACCTTCCCTTTGTTTATTTAATAATACAAATTATGCTTTACTTCCCATGAGTCTGTTAAAATTAATTGGTTTAGCATGATACTCCTTGATATGTCATGTGGTTTACTTTGAAATATATATATGTGTGTGTGTGTGTATCTTTCATTTATTGTCATATGATATTTCTTGCAGGTATTCAGACATAGAAGGTATAGTGAGGAACAAGCCTGGAAGCAAAAGGATTAGCATTGACATCGAGGAAATGATTGCATAAGGAATGAGGTAGGTCATCTCCCTCACTCATATTATTTCGATGTTAAACTAGGAAAGCTTGTATTCTTTGTCATGATTGTTACTAGAATCACTCATTGGGATAGAGGGATTTCTTTTTTCCAAATAAGGTGTTTTCCTGCATAACAAATTGGCGATTCCACTGGGGAGCCTGCACCCTTTTCACCCTCTTTTTGTTTTTTTGTCTCCATGCTTAATTTGACCAACCATTGAACAACCGCTTATGTGGCTTGTTTTTCAGTCTGTATTCTAGTTTGCAAGTATTTTAAGGTATCAAGTCTAAATTTTTTCCTCAAAGGTTCCTTGTTTTATCCCTCTTTTCCTTGCTTAGCGCTCTTTTTAATAGATACAGTCATGCTTCCAGCGCTAGTTTTTGTTGAAACAGTTGCGATGCAGACGACTAGTGTTAACTGGAGCTTCGCACTAGTCTTAGAAAATAGAGATTTTTAGAGTTTCTTATGGAAAACCCTTAGTGTGTCTTGATCCTTGACATGTTTTATTTGCTTTGATTGCATTATTTCTTGCTTTGAGTGTTTGCAGTCTCTTTGAAAAGTTCAAATTAGTCGTATGATTTAAGTGGTAAAATTTGTGTTTTGATCGAGTCTTCTTGTTGCAAGCCAATTAAAATCTTTGTTTACTACTTGTATCATCCCAAAAATATTGATTCTCTATGATAAGATAGTAGTGGCTTTTCTGCTTGTTTAAAGAAATTAGGTTTTTCATTTTTTTAGTTTTCGTTTAAATAATTACTTTTCGTTAAATGCTTAATATCATTTGCATTGAAAAGGTAGTTTTGGATTTTTATATTGGAAATAGAATACATTTTTTCAATAAGTGATAACTTTTAAGTGCATTAGTTGCATCAGTGTCATTTCATCATTCAAAACGATAAACAAAAACTAATTTAAGTGCATCTTAGTGAATGTAGAAATAATTTTACTTTTGAATGAGTTGTATTTGGGATAGTGAAAGTGAAATCATTTTACTTTTTAGAATTTTAATTTCGAAAAGTGAAAAGTGAAAGCTAGTTGGGGAGGAATTTTGTTTGTTGCATTACTCTTTGCGATCTCTTCCCTTATTAGTTTAGCTTCATTGAAATCAAAGGAATCCTTTTCTCATTTAGTTGTATCTTAGGAATTTAGGTGACATCGTTTTGAGCCCAAAATTGAAGCTTATTTTCAGATCAACATTAAAATAATCCTCAATTAACACAAGGAGCATTTGGAATTAATGCAAATATCTAGAGGTCTAGGCTAGAAACGTGTTCCCGCGCCGTTAATCGCATAAGCTATCGCTAACAACCTATGTTGCATCCCAGGGGTGATATCTTGTCCCACATATGGAAGTATATAGGTGTTGACCGGATAAATCAATCTTGCGGACAAGATCGATCTCCCTAGTACCAAAATGTAATCTAGCAACAAATAGCCAAATAAACCTATCTTTCTCTAGACATATGCGATTTACAAAATAATACTATAAAGGTGTTAAGGTCTTACCGTAGATCCAATGCTTGTTCGAAGTAGTTGTCCTTTGGTCACTTGAAGGAGTTATATTTAAAGACCTGCAGTCACAAACAAGAAAACATTAAATAACACCTGTATAGTAAATATTATAAATCATGCCTATCATGGTGATCAAGGAATCCATGAAATAAATAGTTAATTAACAGCTTATTGATAAAAATGAATTCATTTGTATTAAATTTGAATGAAAGAAAACCTTACAACCTTAGCCTTGATGTTGAGTAGGCCTTCCCGAGGTCCAAAGCAGGAATCTCCTCTACTCTGACAAGCTTTGCACTCTTCCAACCAAGACAGATAGAGGTATGTGATCTTTCCTCACAAAATCTTAGTTAATTGAGTCTGAATCCCAACAACACTTAACCTCAAATAATTCTAAAGATTTTTCTCCCCTTGAGGCTACCCAATGCCTCTTTTTATAGTGCAAAAGAGGAGGTTTCAATTCCAACTATGAAGGGATAGAATCATCCTTCAAAGGGATAAGCTCCTCACATCAAGGGGTTAGCTCCATAAGGTAAGGGATACATGAACCTCAAAAGAGCGGTTCTGCCACCGCAAGATTCTTTCTAGAGGCTTCTAGAATTATTGAAAGTTATATTTTTGAGTTTAATTGTGCCTTTTTAATCTTTTACAGGGGTCCGCACCCATAACACAGAGAAAGTGCGTTTAGGTACGCAGGAGTCATGAATATTAGGTGCGGGACCGCAGGCAAGATACAGAGAAAGTGCGATACCAAAGTTAAGGAGATTTTTAAGAAATTTTCTCTTATTTTTAAGGCTTGACATGAGGAATTGATGTGTTAGACTTGCAAAGGAGGAAGTATGAGTGATAATGAGCTCATACAGATAACAGAATGTCAAGATGACAATTTTCAGTGTAACAATAGGACTATGCTCCATGCATGGTAAGTATATGGGGATGCTCTCATCGAACGGTTACACATTAGACAATGCTATTACGGACTGAGATCCCACATACCATTGCATATATTTTGGGAGAGCCCACTAGGCTGAGAACCTACCATTGGTAACTGAGTCGACCACTTTGTAGACGTGATACATTGAACACAACATTCAAGGATTTTTCCTGCCCATACTTCTTGGTTAGCCATGTGGTATTTTGCAGTTCACGGACACCTGGTAATCCTTTTTTCCTAGATTACCCTTTATTTATTTATTTTGTTTAATTTTAAAATTTAATTTCCATGAAAAAATCCTACCCTTACAGTACTCCTTTGCCTCATCATGACTTGTTAATTGAAAATTTTAATTTCTAAAAAATAATTCGTATATCCTTTGATTGATCTTGTCAAAAGGTCATCGTGGCTGAATCTTTGAATTCACCTCACTCACCCTGTGATGGAACTCAAGGATCCCATCCTGAGATTCTGTGATTTCCACCTGGGCCTCTTGAAGCTCAAGGTTTCAAACTTGGAATTTTCCCAAGTATCCAACCCGGGTTGACGACTCAATTCGATTACATATTTTCCAGTGCACATTAGTGGGCGTCGCTGCTAAGTGGTACATTGAAATACATCGTGGCATTTTTCAGGATTTCAAATCCTTGGCTATGGCATTCCTTACACATTTCCATTTACCCCTCTTATCTGAAATCTACACCCACCTCTTAACGTCTTTGGAATAGTCAACTGCTACCCATATTTTTTATCACATCCATGAATGGAGACGTAGGCGGCATTTGATCAAGTTTGAAATTCTTGATCAAATTTTGATTGAATGGTTTACTAAGTCATTCATTCCTCAAATTTCCAAAGACATTTCTAAGGGTGGCTGCATGACTGAGGAACATGCCATCGCTCATGCACAATATTTATATCTTGTTTATTCCCAGTCTGGGACATTATATGATCTTTTACCGAACTACCTACGGCCTTCAATGGACTCGTCAACTTTGAAACCTACTGATACGCCGCTAGTTGATGGTGTCATTAGGTTAGTGGCTAAACATGCTAATAGTACTCTGAAAACTTCTTTGAACTTGAGTCTACTCTAGTCATTGCACCTTCCATTCCTACGAATGACTCCAAAAATGTTGATAAAATATTTGAGGTTAACATCGTTCAGTCTATTGCAACGGATAAATACTCAAAAGGTCAGAAGAAGGGGAAAGGAAAAGCCAAATATTATTCCCCCGAATAGGATTCATCTAAGTCATATGATGGTGATGCATCTAAAATTAAGCCCAAATATCCTTGTTTAATATGTGATGATGATCATTACACCAATGATTGTCCTCGTCGTGTCGAGGTTAGTCATATTCTTAAAGGCACAAGAAGAACGCCAATTTTTTTTAAAGAAACCTTTCCATCTCAGTAAATGTAAAAGGTAGACTAGCCTCAATATTCTACATCTAGAATCTCTCGGGTTTTCATGAGTGGTACGAAACCCATTTATGTTGCTACTTGATCAAGGAAATATCTGAATCCTTCCAAATATGTCGTGGAAAAAGATGTCACTGATGCACATTCTTCTTCCACTCTGCCCATTTCCAATCCTTTTCATATTGAACGACCTAGTAATGATTCCATTTTCTGACCACCTCCCAAATGTGTTCTCCAGAAATCCTTGTATAATCTGAATGTGCAAGCTGCTCAAGATTATAATATTGTGGAATATTTAGCTCAACCAGCTTCAGTGACGCCAGCTTTGGAATTCATTCAATATTTCCCATCGCAAAGGAAGGCATTACTATCCAATATTTTAGGAGTTAATCCTTTCGATTCGAATTTAATTACTTTTGACCTTGAAAATCACGTCCCTTGTCTCCCGTCACAAATGGATTTTATTTTACAAGTTCTTGTGATGAGTAGAACTGTTCATAGGAATAACATTGATGAAGGTGCTTCCACCTACATCATGTCTATTGCATGTTGGAAAGCCATCATCTCTCCTCCATTAAGTCAGTTTCCTAAAACATTAGAAGATTTTGATGGCAAAGGTTCTCGGCCATATGGTATTCTTAAATCTCTACCAATCCAGTTGGAGGGAAAAATGGTGGATATGGAAGTATAATTTGTCGATGTGAACCTCAATTATAATATTATACTTGGTCCTAGATGGAACCATGCAATGGTTTGCGTGGTCTCTACCCTTTTCTGTGTTCTTCGTTTTCCCCATGAGGAGAAAATTGTTATGGTTGATGAGCTTTCCTTTTTCTCTCCTGATTCTTCAACTGGAAATGTACCTTATGTTGGGAATACCAATTTTCCTTATTACATTGTTGGATCGGGTCTCTTTAAAGAATCATCTTTGATGGGAATATTTTCTGTTCCACATCCCAATGTCACTTCAGTCAACATGATTTCATCTGGTTAGGACCCTTGGATCATTCCCAGCCCTGAACAGATTGATAGTTTTGGTGACGTTATTCCACTTAGCCTTGTTGAGTAGATGTATTAGAGCATCCTTCTCACTTTTGCAGCTGCATCCAATTCAAACGATTAATTGGTTTCATCTCTAGACACATATTCACAATCTCCTTAGTTTGGTTCACGGGATTCAAATGATCCTTTGAATGAGACATTTCCGACTGATGAGAGTATATTGGAAGTTATGTCTCTTGAAGAAACTCCTTTGGATTATGGTCATCATCGTTCCTCAGTTCCCCCAAGATTTGATGAAATTTATACCTATCTAGAAATATGTGTTTCCCTTGAATCGACTGGTCAACTTTAGAATCCCACTTTGGTTCATGAAGTCATGTTTGAAGGAAAAATGGGAAATATTTTGGCTACCATTCCGAACGACATCTATGTTAAACCAGGGATTGTCAAGAATATTCATATTGGGGCTTCTTTTTCTCCCAATGAGATTGAGATTTATACTGCCCCGTACAAAGAATTCCACGATGTTTTCGCTTGGTCATATGAATAAATTCTTGGCATCGATCCTAGTATCGTGGTACATGGAATTCCTACCTATCCGGACACGAAACATGATCGCCAATGTCTCTGTCCAGTACACCTGAGAAAGGAAGCTTCCATAAAGGTTGTAGTTGAAAAACTTCTAAAAGTTGGATTCATTTACCCTATACCATTGACATAATGGGGCTCTAATATCGTTCCTGTTACCAAAAATCAAGGATCTATTCGCGTTTGTGTTGAGTATCGTGATATCAACCGGGCTTGTCCTAAATATAACTATCCCACTCCTTTTATCGATCAGATAATTGATGAATGTGCCAGTAGTGAATTTTTTTCCTTTATGGATGGTTTCTATGGCTATAACCAAATTAACATTCTCCCCGTTGATCAACATAAAACTTCTTTTATCTTTCCTTGGGGAACATTTGCATATAAAAAGCTCCCTTTTTGTTTAAGGAATGTTGGTGCTACCTTCCAACGGCCTATGTCTTATGTATTTCATGGTATTAAGCATATATTTCAGCCTTACCTTGACGATATTCCTTCTCATTCTGTGAAACCTCAATATCATCCCACTCAACTTCGAGCAATATTTCTTTGCTATCAACACTACACCATTCAGTTGAATCCTCATAAGTGTGTCTTCTATGTTGAATCTAGTCGTCTCTTAGGATTTTTGGTTTCTAAGGAAGGCATTCGAATTGATCCATTGAAAGTCGAGGCTATCATCAATTTTCCTCCACCCTCTTCTGCTCCTCAATTGCAGAATTTGTAGGGGAAAGCGAACTTTCTTCATCGCTTTGTCCCAAATTATGTGAAGGTTGTAAAGAATTTACTCGTCTGTTGAAAAAAGGGGTCCCATTCATTTGGGATGAAATTTCTAAAACTTCTTTCAATGCTTTGAAGACAGCTCTCATTAGTGCTCCTTTATTGCATCCCCCTGATTATCGACGTGATTATTTCCTATATCTATCCGCCACCAATGGAACCATTGGCATGGTGCTGGTTCAAGATGATAACAATGACAATAAAAATTTCATATAATACTTGAGTTGAAATCTCTTTGATGTCGAGACATGTTACACTTATGTAGAGAAGATTTCTTTGGTAGTTGTTCATGTTGTCCAACGCTTTTGCCATTATATTCTCCTGCGCAAAACTATTGTGATTTCTAATTATAACCCCATGACTTAAATTATGATTCGTCAATTTCTTGGGGAAAATACTCCAAATGGATTGTTATTCTACATGAGTTTGATTGAGATTTTGATAAAGCTAAATCAAATAAATCACTATTTTTTCTGAGTTGATTTGTGCTCTTCCATCTGTAGTTCCACCCACCCCTTTTACTGAGTTGATTCCAAATGAATCACTATTTCTCATTAGTAATCTCAATCCTTGGTATGGAGATATCATTATATATCTCCAGACCCAAAATTTTCTACCAGAGTTATCTCAGTCTGTGTGACGCTGAATTCTTCACCAGTCCCAACCTTATCGCATTATTGGGGATACTCCCTATCGTACTGGTGTTGGTTTTTTCCTTCGTTGATGTTTGAATCTTGAGGAAGTTGAGAAAGTTTTCAATGACCACCACTCTGGGGCATGTGGTGGTCATATGTCCGGTTATGCTACTGCTCAAAAGATTCTTCCCGCGGGTTATTTTTGGTCATCCATTTTCAAGTATTTCATTCT
>JAXQQM020074654.1:0-213949 GCA_034641835.2 Pinus albicaulis
CCTCATGTGAGACATCTTGATTATTTGATAGGATAAAATTCCCATATAAAACAACTTGCTGAACAAGAGAAGAAGAAGAGTTTTAATGTGCAACATTGTCTCGAGAATATTTTTCCATGTTGTCAAATAAGTCTTATCTGGTTTCATGACTGCTACGATAGATTGACCTCTCCACCTCCAAATGGTTTTCTTTTAGATCATCTTCATCACCATATAATCCTTTCAATGTAGTGTAGATTGCATGTGGTGATTTAGTATTTATGATGTCGTAAATAATATAGCGGGACATATTTAGACACAATCTTGTTAGGCTAATCTAACTTCTCGTCCTGTAACATTTATTTCGTCTCAGTTCGTATGACTATTAAATAAAATCATTTTCTCTTAATATGACACAAAATCACCAAATTCCATTCATAATAATTTTATGGAGTGGGAATAGAATAAGATAAGAATTCAATTCTTTAACTAATTAAATTATTTAGTTTTTTTTTTGCGCTTTCAATCTGTGAAAACAATTGAAATTTCGAACATCTTAGTAGTTTCAAATGCTTTGATCATAAAACATAAGGAAAGTGTTCATGCACTTTCTCGATGCACCTCGCTCCACTCATACCATCTTGAAGTTTTAGAGCCTACATAGGTAAAGGCCTACTTGGAGAATAATTACATAAAATTGCAAGAATTGCAAAATAAATCCAGAAGAGAGAATTAATTCGATATCGAAATACTAATAAGGTAATCAATATATAATTATCTAATTTAAGCTTAACTACATGAAAGAACTAAATTAACAGAATCTAAGTGTGCTTTATTTTATGCTAATGTTCATGTACACCAACGTAGTTGTTATTCCACTTACATTCAAGCTTTATTGCGATCAATGCATCCTTACCTGATGGCTTTGTCCACAAGGAGATATAGGCAACAAAAATTTCCATTTAACTCTATTCGCCCAAGTCACTTCACTTAATTGTTTCCACATAGTTCCCAAACTTTTGAGCCTTGGGTGTGACTTAAGAACCAATGAATATGCTAGGACCAATCGTGGGAATCATAAACGTAGATGTAAACATGGAAGTGAAACCTGCTAGAGGTGATGTGGGTATTATTTGCATAGTTGAACTATATCCTCCACTAAAGACAAATGGAGGGGGAATAGTTTTTGATGTGGAGACACCCAAAACGGATGTACTAAATGGAGGGATATGATATCCCATGAAATTGTTCATAAAATATAAGAAAATATAAATAGATGTAGTGTGGAGAAGAAATTTGGTAGAAAAAAGGGTATAGAAGTTGTCTTGAGGAAACCATCAATGAAAATATTTGTCGACACACCAATCAGAGTGAACTATGACTAAGGATTTTTTAAATGAAAAGATGTAGAAATGTCTGCATCGCCACCTAAATGAATCGGTTATGAGAAGTGAGTTACATGAGAGTGTGGATGAGGTGGAGGAATTTTTTAAACCACTTAGCCAACTATAATTTTGAGCCCTTAAACATCACCAAAAGTGGTAGATAAAGTAGGTATGTTTATGGTAGTGGAAGTGTTAGGCATACCTCTACAAGAAATTGAATCCTCCTCAGCTATGATGCAGGAAAATTATGTATACAAAAGCATATAATAAATATATTAAAGCCACTAGACATGAAAAAATATCATACAAATATAAAATATAAAGAAGAATCATGGAAAACAAGATATCAAATGGGTATTCATGTAGTTGGAACTTCTTTGATCAGAACCCAAGTTAGATGTGAAGATCTAGTTGTGATAGCTATGCTGGAATCATGCTTAATGGTTATATGCCTGGTAGAAGTACCCTTAATTATTATTTTGAAACCTCATAGGTATCTCAGTGAGTACTCACAAATTTCCATCGAGGGTATAACAAGGATATCCTCCTTGGAGCTACCTATGTAAGGTCGACATGAAAAGGCAGGGTATCGAGCTGGAAGCCTCCCTCGAGAAGTCATTTGTGTACCTTTAGATTGTGCTACCAATACCATGTGAAGCGTGGTACATCAATCCACTCGCTCCAATGGCAAATTGTGCTTGAACTGAGTGTTAGAAGAGATTCCAACACAATTGATGACTCAAATAGATTTCTAGTCCATAACTTAAGAATCAAAGGCCCTAAATTTCTCCCCTTGAGAAATATATCATTGGATTTTTTGAATAGGGGATCCCCTACAAACTCTTCTCTTTTATTTATGATTAAAAGGAGGAGTCACATACAATGCCTAGTCAACCTACATATTTACACATTTTTGACAAGAATTTAAGGAAATTCCACCGTGTACTTCATTTGGTCATTTCCACTACTACTCCAACCTATGATCAAGGTACATTATTAAATTATCAATGATTGTAGAGGTAATGACCTAGTTAGAGAACAAATGCATAGACTTTTGAGAATTAAAAAAAAATTGGGAGAATAAATTTTGTATATCCAATGGTGATAAAAGAATCCATAAACTAGATAAGATAAGCTAAACTATGCAAGAACTAAAGTCAACTAAACCTAAATATGGTTTATGCTATGTTAATTACCCGGTACACCACCACCCCCATTAATCATAACTCATGTGTCTATGATAAAATATGAATGAGTCCGAATAAAGCCATTTTAGGCACGTATGTACTATCCATAATAGGGAAAATCTTGTTGGAACAAGCTCCCCACCCGCCCAGATGGCAGAACTACCTTGCCAATACCCACAATCTTACTTTCCATGCATAAAAATGCACACACCAAAAAAAAAATGCCCAAATAAAATCTCAACTGGGCAATTTCAATAATGCAGAATTTTTATTATTCCATGCTTTAAAACCATACAATGCATATCAAATGGTCTTTGCATTTAAACCCAAATAAACTTTAATCAGAGTAACATTTATAAGTGTGGTTTTCCTTCTATCAGCCTATGGTTAAAGCCCAACACTATAACTTACCACAAAAGTTTCTTTTCTCTTTCCATAATGGTTGAACTATATAACAAGACGTTCTCATGAAGGTCAAATCAATGTCGACTTGCGTTTAAAACTTGAAGTATAACTTCGCTTTTCCACATATATTAACATGTTTCAAGGCTCTATATTATAATCAAACATCATATTTGGCCCACGGCACTTTAATTCCATTTATCATTTGAAATCAAATCATATGACGTGTAGGTACTAGGTCCATCCAATGAACATTCAATCAATATCATAACGTTTTCAAGCCCACAAGGTGCACATACCAGGCCTATCATCCATGCAGCTTCACGATGCGAAAGTCATTGGATCTTAGCGGATCCCAATTAGACGGATATTGCATCTGATTTACCTCTACACATTAACTCGCCAAAATAACGTGAAATAGCTAGTATTTAAATACCATTGATTCCATGTGTTGAACGCTGAAGACTATCGTGTTGATTTCAAAATTACTACTTACCATTTGAGAGGCAGTGCAATACTACTGGTTTGGATTCCTGAAACCGCTTCAATGCTTTCCCGAACTCACGGCTTAGCTTAGCGCATGGTTCTAATTTCCATTGGTTTAACTCCCATCGAACCACAGATCCCGCTCCAACAGTTCCACTACAACTTCGTTCTACGTCTCCCCAGTTTAACTTTCACATTTTTTCCTTCGATTTTGATTCCTCTACTTTAACATATACACAAATTTTGATTTCAAATTCGAATCGGCACTCTTCCGTAGAAGATCAGATTCCATACGAACCCATTCTCAATTCAGCCATTTGACTGATTTTTTCACTCCACCCATGTTTCCAGCGTTGTTACTAAGGCTTCTTCATACGTTATATCTCTGTGTTAAGGCTTCATACGAAGAGAATTTAACACCCTTTATATTTCACCTAAGTATGGATTAGTTTCAATATCTAATACCCATGGATCAAATCCACAATAAAACCCCAAACACCAATTTATAAGTCTTGATCTTCAATGCACTGTGCATTCCCAAATGATACGCCCAATTTCTACTTGGACGCCCTTTCTTAAGATCCGATATATTCATATATCGAACTTTGTATTGAAACTCAAATTTGGTCCATGTCATCGACCCTTGCATTGGTCAGTGACTGCAACATTTCCTTCATATGCTCAAAGGAGTGCACAAATCCTTCATGCATTTAGTTCAAAACACAATGTCGACACTAATTAACATTGATTCTTCTATCGTATGCAGAGCCTCATCTCAAAGCTCTATTATAAAGTTTCTCATATAATTATTTGTAGAAACTTAAACATCCCTCACACAGAATTCGATCAAAGAATACACATATATTTAAAAACCAAATTCCTTCATTCATATATATGAAATAAAATACAAAAGCGTTCTTGTCTTTGGCCAAATTTCCAAAATCAAATGGCCCTGTTCACTGCCCATAGGCTAACAAGAACAAACCCCTGTTTGTGCTAAAACTGAATCACTCACACACTCTCCAGATCTGCTTGCTAAATGACTTTGAGGCTTACATTTATAGAAATTTCAAATCAATCGATTCAGCTCCTTCAATGACTCAAAAAAATTCTTAAGATCCTCAAAATCCTAAAATCTAGACTTAATCCCTAAATTTAATGAAACTGATTCTAAATTCATTCCTAAATCTAAACTGTCTCTTAATATTCCCAACTAACAAATTCCCTCATGTTCTCCAATAATTTGGAACATTTACAATATCTCTCAATATTAAAATCACTAAAATTATTTAAGAATTACATAAGAAATTAAAAACATAAGAACCCCCTATGTCTATTAAAATACAAACTATTTTTCGGAACCTAATGCCCCTGCATCAGACTCCCAAGTTTAAAATTAATCATGATCTTCTGATCATGTGCTTTCAGTCCTTGTCTTCCTGGATCCCACACTTTGTTTTTCAACTGATCATCTGCTGCAATATTCTTGTTCTGCACTTCTTGAGGCTTCAATATCTTATTTTGTCTTGCTCCATTGGTTGCGCTTTTACATTCTCTTTCTATATTTCTTTTGCTGCTGCTTCTGCTTCTTTTTTTTCTTGCTGCTGTCTTCTTCTGAGACACCTTCACCATCAGTTTGCTTATCAATTCAATTTCCTCATCTAATTTATCGTCTGACTGTTGGATACTACTTCCTCTTGATTGCTAAACTCTTGCCTCTTCTTGCTGAGCTCTTACTTGCTGAACTCTTGCTTTTTCTGCTGCTCTTGCTCTAGCTTTTAATTGCTAAGGTCTTACCACTACCCTATCAATCATACTCTCTTGTTTTCTGCAAGTGAAAAATTCTTCTTGATTGTCATCTTCGTTCTTTGCCTTCAGCAATTCTTTGGACTAGTATTTAAATTACCAGTCACTGTCATCATCTCTTTTCTTCTCGTGGACTAAAAATTCTTTAGTCCTTCCATCAGCACCTGCAATCATAAAACAAACATCAAGATTATAAAATCTGTGTGTCCCTTCCTCCTCTGGCAACACTTCAATTTGTTGCTCTGTCATTTCTTCCAGCAACACTTCAATCTGTTGCTCTGTCGTTAGCACATTAGTATGCTGATTCCAATCCTTCAAATAATTCTCAAGACTGTCAGCTAGTCTCTCTTCTGCATCATTCTTCTCAAGGATGTCTCTTTGCACTGGTTCATAAAAATGAACCTTATCATTCTCACTCAACTCTGCCTTTACACTCTAAAAACTTTTTCTCTATGTTTTTATCCTCTGCTCTAGAACACTTAACTCATGCCACAAATCTGTCATCTCATCTGAGAAACTCTCTGTGCAATCTTCACTACCTTCCTCTTTATCACAAGTCAAGTTTCCTGTTGTCAATATCTCCTCATCTTTCATCAGAATAGAATTCTGATCCTCCATCTCTGTAACAATTTCAGTTATCTGTCCATTACTTTTCATTTGGCCATTTAATAAAAGAAATTTGTCATTATCAGCATTAATAACAAATTGATCATCATCAGACAAAACTGTCATGTCTCCATTGAAACAATTTCTTTTACAAAACAAGGATTTTATGAATTCTCTCTGTTGTAGTAATTTAGTTTGATCTTCATCTGAAAGATAATCATCATATGTTTCTTGGAAACATTTAGCTTTATTGAATATAGTTTCATCACATGAACTTTCCTCTTCAATACCTACATTTACACACAACTTGTCAGTTGTAAAACCATAAGACCTAATTGTCTTATTTGATGATTTAATCACCAAATCCTCCCGCGGTTTCAAGTCTTCTATACATTTTAGAAATTATTCAATGGTACTCCCTTCAATTTCTTCAAGTTGTCCAATTGATTGCTCAATTTCCAGCTTTTGGCCATCATCATAATTTAGACTTCCTCCACTTCCAATGTATTTAAAAGTGAAACTTTTCCTCAACTGTGTATGGACATTTTCAAAACATATGGATGTCCCCTTTTTCTCCTTTGTGACAATATCAGAAGTTTTTTCTTCTCCGCATGTTCTTGCTGCAAACATACAAAATTTGTCAGATGTAAAGTTATTCAACCTCTTTGTCTCACTTGAATTTTCAGTCTTCAAGTCTTTCTCCAAATACTCAATCATCCTGAGTAATTTCTCCTTCAGCCGAGAATTTATCATCTGCTATTTCTTCATCTGTAGCCTGTGCCACTTTATCTTCCTTCTTATAAGAAAACCACATCCCTGGTCTTCCTCTATCATCATTTTCAATTTGTTGAATTTCTCCTTGATCTCAGCTAACCCTTTCTCATACTCTTCATTTCTTAACTATTTCTATATGCCACTTGTCTTGGCATCTTCTTTCTTTACTTTCATTCTGTTGTGGCCTCTCTCAGAACCTCTATCATCTCTACTATGACTATCAGTAGTCATATTCTCCTTCACGAGTTCTCACTTATTCATCACGGGCTGCACTGAAACCTCTACAATAACAAGTCTTCCTTGTTACAACTTACCTCACCAATGCTTTCCTTCGGATGTGATCTTTTGGAAAGTAGTGGTCCACTATGTCTGGAACCTCTTGAGCATTCTCTCTGCTCCTTTAGGATTCAATCCTCTGCACCCTCTTAAGAACACATCTACTCTTTTCATCCAACCTTTGCTGGAATTTCTCCAAGTTCTGCCACACTCTCCTTTCTTTTTAGAAACCTTCACTAGCTTCCTTCATCACTGTTTTTCAAAGCTGTGATCTTCTTGCTGAGATGCTCCTCAATTGCTTGCAATCTGCATTCAAACAAAATTCTTCGACTAGAATAAAAAATACCTCACCTTCAGGGTATGGTTCAACCTCACTTGAAATTTCTTCATAAATCCTTCAATACTCTACTGCACTGTATTCTATCCTGTCAGATTTAGATCTGGTCAATTTGTCATCACCTTTCTATCTATATGCACATCACCTTGCAAAGCTTCAAAGCACATTGTCTTCAACTTCACATTCTGCAAATATGAATACCTTCATTGCATATTTGTTCAAATCTGTAATTTCTGTTAAATAGATTTAAAAATCAAACTTTCATCACTACTTCAGTACACATTCATTTCAAAATTTAATTTTCAAAGAGCTTATCCTGCTCTGATACCACTTGATGGTAGAACTACCTTTCCAATACCGACAATCTTACTTTCCATGCATAAAAATGCTCGCACCAAAAAAATATGCCCAAATAAAATATCAACTGAGCAATTTCAATAATGCGGAAGTTTCATTATCCCATGGTTTAAAACCATACAATGCATATCAAATGGTCTTGAAATTTAAACCCAAATCAACTTTAATCAGGGTAACATTTATAAGTGTGGTTTTCCTTCTATTGGCCTATGGTTAAAACCCAACACTATAACTTACCACGAAAGTTTATTTTCTCTTTCGATAATGGTTGAACTATATAATGAGACCTTCTGACGAAGGTCAAATCAATGTCGAATTGCATTTAAAACTTGAAGTATAACTTAACTTTGCCACATATATTAACATGTTTCAAGGCTTTATATTATAATCAAACATCTTATCTGGCCCACGGCACTTTAATTACATTCATCATTTGAAATCAAATCATATGACGTGTAGGTCCGTCAAATGCACATTCAATCAATATTATCACGTTTTCAAGCCCGTAAGGTGCACATACCAGGCCTATCATCCATGCAGCTTCACGATGCAAAAGTCGTTGGATCTCAGATGATCCCAATCGGATGGATCATGGATATCACATCCGATTTAGATCTACACATTAACTCGCCAAAATAACGTGAAATAGCTGGTATTTAAATACCATCGATTCCATGTGTTGAACATTGAAGACTATTGCGTTGATTTCAAAATTACTACCTACCATTTGAGAGGCACTGCGATACTAGTGGTTTGGATTCTTGAAACCGCTTCAATTCTTTCCTGAACTCACAGTTCCGCTTAGCGCATGGTTCTAATTTTCATTAGTTTAACTCCCATCGAACCACGGATCCCGCTCCACCAGTTCCACTACAACTTCATTCTGCGTCTGCCCACTTTAACTTTCACATTTCTGCCTTTGATTGTGATTCCTCTGCTTTAACTTATACACAGATTTAGATTTGAAATTCGAGTTGGCACTCTTTCGCATAAGATCAGATTCCATATGAACCCATTCTCAATTCTGCCATTTGACTGATGGTTTCACTCTACCCATGGTTCTAGCATTGTTACTAACGCTTCTTCATACGTTAGATCTCTGCATTAGGGCTTCATACAAAAATCGTTTAACACCCTTTATCTTTCACCTAAGTATGGATTAGTTTCCATATCTAATGCCTATGGATCAAATCCATAATAAAACCCCAAACACCGATTTCTAAGTCTTAATCCTCAACGCACTATGTATTCCCAAATAATATGCCCAATTTATACTTGGATGCCCTTTCTTGAGATCTGATATATTCAGATATCGAACTCTATATTGAAACTCAAATTCACTCCAGGTCATCGACCCTTGCAGTGGTCGATGACTGCAATCTTTCCTTCATATGCTCAAAGGAGTACACAAATCCTTCATGCATTTAGTTCAAAGCACAATGTCAACACTAATTAACATTGATTCATTTATCATATGCAGAGCCTCATCTCAGAGCTCTATTACAGAGTTTCTCATATAATTATTCATAGAAACTTAAACATCCCTCACATAGAATTTGATCAACGAATACACATATATTTCAGAACCAAATTCCTTCATTCATATATATGAAATCAAATACAAAAGCATTCTCATCTTTGGCCAGATTTCCAAAATCAAATGGCCCTGTTCACTGCCCATAGGCTTACAGGAGCAAACCCCTCTTTGCCCTGAAACTAAATCACTCACACACTCTGCAGATATGCTTGCTAAATTCCTTTGAGGCTTTCATTTATAGAAATTGATAATGAATCGATTCATCTCCTTCAATGACTCAACAAAATCCTTGAGATCCTCAAAATCCTAAAATCTAGACTTAATCCCTAAATCTGATGAAATTGATTCTAGATTCATTCCTAAATATAAATTGTCTCTTAATATTCCCAACTAATCGACTTCTCTCACGTTCTAAAATCATTTTGGAACATTTACAATTTCTCTCAATATTAAAATCACTCAAATTATTTAAGAATTCCATAAGAAATTAAAAACATAAGACCCCCCTATGTCTATTAAAATACAAAGTATTTTTCGGAACCTAATGCCCCTGCATCAGACTCCCAAGGTTAAAATTAATCATGATCGCTTGATCATGTGCTTTATGTCCTTGTCTTCCTGGATCCCACACTTTGTTCTGCAACTGATCATCTGCTGCAATATACTTCTTCTGCTGATGCAGGGGCATTAGAACCAAGACACTTTTTGTACATAAATAAACATAAGGGGGGTCTCATGTTTTGTTTCCCCTATGTAAATATTCATAATTGAGTAATTTTAGTTAATTAGAGGGAGAAATGTAACTGCTCGAATGATTAGTGGGCATAGCAAGTGATAGTTCGTTTCAGTCCATATGAGTGTTAGTCTAATTTGGAACTGTAGGAATTTGGAAAGTTGTTGAATCATCAAAGAATCTTAATCGATTCATTGGTGATGGTTGTATAAAAATAGACCTCTGTGACAGAGTCAAAGACCTGCATAGACCTGCTTAGAGAACTGCATAGGCTGCATAGGACTGTAGAATAGAGGAGAAGGGCCAATCGATTGAAGATCTGGCCAACAAAAATTTTGTATGTTAATTCACTGTATAATGAGGAAGTTGTTTCAGTATCTATGTGCAATTGTTGGTTTAATTCTCTATGGAGAATGCCTTGCGTCTTTGTGAATTTTGTAGGTGAGACTCAGAAATTGGAACACGCATACCCTGTAATTGGTTTAATGATGTGCTATGCATAATAGGAGAGACTCTCTGTATAGACAGAGCGAATTTTAATTCATGTGCAGGTTCCTGTGTTTATAATATAGGAATGCAGTAAAATGGTCCTATTCCTTGACTAAATACACGAGGAGAAGGCGGGTCCACTTCACTGAGTATGGAAGGAGAAGTGAGACTATAACTTGGGTGGAATCATGAGGCGCAGTATTGGCTTGAAATCGAATGAACCAACTGGGCTGAGGAAGTAGAGAGACAGTATGGCTATGTGAACTATGGAGCTTTGAATGAAAGTCGGGTTGCGGGCTTGATACAGCTGTGAAGGAGCATCGATGTTACAGAGTCATAATGAAACCCAAATATATGATGGAATGTGTAAATCGAAGGAAGAAGTGGTGAATGCACAAAGGACGATGGAACGCGATGTTAGGCGGAACCCTGAGCCAAAAGGGCGGAACCACGAAGGAGGAACAATCAACGTGGTTTAGAGCTGAACCGGTGGTTTTGATCGCACCACCTTTACACGGTCAGTGGTATTTAAAAATTCAGAGTGATTCCATACGCTGGGTGATGCGTGTCCCTGAGTGATTTTGGAAAACCGCCCCATCGCGGATTATCGTTCGTGCAAGAAACCCGTGCGATATCCGTTGGATCGTCAAGTTCGGCACGACGTGTTGTCCGCCGTTGGATGTGGAAGGTCATTAGTGTGGGGCCCAGTTCTAATTGATCGAGATTGTTCAACTATGGTTGCGAGTTTAACTGAGGCATGTCCGATGTGGTTGAGTTTGTTATAACGCTTCCAATATTGAAGAAGGCCGTAATATATATATATATGGATATATTATGTATAATGGTTGTATATGTGAAGTTGGCGCAATATGAAATATGTGATGTAGTGAACGTGGTTTAATATATGTACCTGCCGAGGGTTATATGATATGGCTGATTTATATCAAGAACATGTTGACTTGCCCAGATTGTGAGTTGATTGGGCAAGAAATTTTGGATACATTTCACACACAGATTGAGGTTGAAATCAAGGAAAACCGGGACTGTGGGTTATCCCTGCTATCAAGTGGTATCAGAGCTAGAATTTAATTAGCTCATTGAAAAGTTTATTTTGAAATGCACATGTACTGACCATGAAAGAAAAGTTGAAGTTTAAATCTGTTTAATAGAGAATTGCAGATTTGATTTAACATGCAGTGAAGGTCTCCAGATGAACAGAATCTGGATTTGAAGACAGAAGATTGCAACAGGTAGAAATGCAGTGCAGGTGAGGAGAAAAATCAAGATCATTCAGGGATCTTGGGAGGTAAGATGATGAGCCTTATTTGAACTCTGGTTGAAGGATTGTTTGTAGAAGTCAGAGTGTAGACAATTGAAGACATCTCAGCAGATTTAGATCACAACTTTGAGAGCAGTGGTAGAAGAGTCTAGCAAGGGATTATGAGTGAAGAAGAAAGGTGTGGCAAAACCTGGAAGATTCTAAACTGAGGTTGGATGACAGAAGAAAAGAGGAGTTCTTGAGAGAAGTTTCAGAGTGAAGCCTAGAGAGAAAAAGAGAGTGCTCAGAAGGTTCCAAAGAGAGGGGACCAGTACTTGCCAAAATTCGGATCCGGAGGAAGGGATTGGTGAGGTGAGTTGCAACAAGAGAGCTTGTTGTTGCAGAGGCTTAGTGCAGCTTGTGAGTGAAGAAATCCTAGAGAATAAAATGGCTACTGAGAGCCATGGCAGAGACTGTAGAGATTTTAGAGGTTCTGAGAGAAGCCACAGCGGAAGAGTGAGGGAAGATGCCAAAGAAATTGGCATAAGGAAGAGACTCACTGATGAAGAATATTGGAAAGAATTTGCTGAGATCAAGGAACAGTTTAACGAACTGAAGAGAAGGATAGAAGAAATCCAGAGAGTTGGTTGGCTCATGAAGAAGAAGATAAAGTGGCAGAGGCTACAAAGGAAAAAGGAGAAGATGATGAATGCTCAGAAGAAGAAGGAAATACTTAGAGTAATTGAGTATCTGGAGAAGGAATTAGAGACTGAAGCTTCAAGTGGGACCAAGGGGTCCAAGAGCCTTACATATGACATATTTTGTATGTTTGCAGGGACAACAGGTGAGAGAGAGAAAACTACCGATGTCATCACTGAGGAAGAAATTGGAGCAGCTAATGTTTTGAAGATGTCCATGCACGGTTAGAGAAAGATTCTGCTTTCCCACATATTGGAAGCAGAAGAGATTTAGGTTATGATATTGGCTAGAAGCTGGAAGTTGGACAGCTTGAAGAAATTAAAGAAGAGACCATTGGAGAATCTCTGGAGCATGTGGAAGACTTGGAACAACAAGAATATTTGGTGATAAAATCACCAAATGAGACCATGAGGTCTTATGTTTTTGCATCTGAAGAGTTGTGTGTGAATGCAGGTGTTGATGAAGACAGTTCACCTGATGGGACTGTGATGAATGAAGCTGATTGTTGCCAAGCAAGATATGATGAGTATCTTTCAGATGAAGATCAGATTGTGCTACTGCAGTAGAAGGAATTCATTAATTCGTTATTTGGTAGAAGAGATTGTTTCAATGGGGTTGATGATGATAAATTTGTCATTAATGATGATAATGAAAGAATGCCTTTGTTAAATGGCCAAGTGAGGAGTGATGGATAGGTAGCTGGAGTCTTTGCAGAGATGGGAAATCAGGATTTTATTCTGATGAAGACTGAGGAGATAGTGACAGCAGGAGATAGAGAAGATTGTGATGAGATGCCAAGATTGTGGCATGAATAAAGTGGTCTAGTGCAGAGAACATAACCATAGAGAGAAAGTGTTCAGATTGTAAGGGCAAAGATGGATGAGAAAGTTCATTCTTATGAACTAGAGAAGAAAGACATTGTTGCAGAGGATGGTGTAGAAGAGAGACTGGCTGACAGTCTCAAGAAATGTTTGAAGAATTGGAACCGGCGTTATGATGTGCTGATCGAGAAGGAAAGAAGGTTGGGACATCATACTGAGATGATGACAGAAGAAGGAAAGGCTCTGAGGCCTTGTGGATTATGTTTTAACAATTGTTTGATGGATGCAGATCCTGTTGATGATGGAGATAAGTTGACAGCATGGGGCAGTCAATTGAAAGACAATGAGAATTCTGTGGCAGACTTTAAACCATGGAATGGAAAACTTGAACTACTAGAGAGTATGTTGAATCAGCAGGATTCAATACAAGAGATAAAACCTCAATTTCAGAATTAGGGGTTGCAGAACGTGAAGACACAATGGGATGAAGTTAGAAAATAATTGATGATTGAATCATCAGTTGGGACCATTAGGTCTTGGGACTTTGGAACTGATGAAGTGGCTATGTTGACAGGAAAAACAAAATACAATCCATTACTTGGAGTTGTCTTAGAAGAAGAAAAGCTGTTGCAGAATAAGGATGAGCAGCGGAAAGAAGATGAGACAATCATGTCTCATGGACAGAAGTTGGTTGCTATTGGTAGCAGAGAAGAATTGGCTTGTCTGAATAGCCGAGAGAAGATTGAAGAGAAGGTTGTATGGCAGACTGTTGGGGTTGCTACAATAGTGGAGAACCAGAGTTTCACTCTGACAGAAGATGAAGATACAGTGGCTAGAGAGCTTGATTTGATTGCTGGAGTCAGTCAATAAGAAGGAAGGAAATTGCGGAAGATTGCCAAGGCAGAAGAAGAAGATTCTGAAACTGAGTTGCAGCATAATGAAGATTTGTTTGGCCAAAGGAGATGACGAGAATGTTTACTGAAGACATTCAGAAAAGAAGGTGAAATGGCAGAGTAGCAGCTGATTGGGGTGTTGCTGGGAGAATTGTTGAAGACAGAGGATAAGGAAGTTTTCATAAGTTAAAATTAGGAAGATTTTTACTGTTGCAAAAAGAAAGAGGGCATGGATGAATGTGGTTTAATATATGTACCTGCCAAGGGTTATATGATATCGTTGATTTATATCAAGAACATGTTGACTTGCCCAGATTGTGAGTTGATTGGGCAAGAAATTTTGGATACATTTCACACACAGATTGAGGTTGAAATCAAAGAAAACTTGATCCAGGTGGATATTGGTGGCCACCCGCCTATTCCACTTGGGCCCCCACCATTGTCTCTTTCAGTTTTTCCGTTTTGGCATAACTTACTATTTTTAGCAGTTTTTCGGGTCCTGAACTTCCGGAGCCGTTTTGAGGCCCTAAACGACGTTTTTTGGGTATGAAAGCGCCAACGAATTTTCTGATAAAATTCGTCCCGACAGCTGTATTCCTCGGATAGAGCTTTCTAATGATGTATCATATGCGTCAAATGGAGATAGTATGCCAAAGTTACGTCCCTGGGAAGTTGAAACACCAATTTACCCAAACGGGGCCCATAGTTTTGGCGCTTCATCTCCTAGGGTTAGGTTTTTGGGATGTTTAGGGTTCTCCATTGTTTCTCAATAATAAATAGGCCCTCGCACCTCATTGTAAAGCAGTTCAGAGGTCTGTAGCCACCACATCTCTTCTCAGAGATTCGCTACCAGCACCCTAGCTATTTTATTTCCATTATGTCTGTAAGCATCTTTCTGTTATTTGATATTAATGAAATGAAGTGTTATTTCCGCCGCATCTCTGTATTTATGGTTATGTGTTTATTCTGTTGCGTTCCTGCATAAATCCGGATCAGTGGTATCAGAGCGGTCTGCTTTTTCTCGATCCTTCTTTGCATGTCCCCAACGAGGTCGGGGTATAAGGAGCTAGGGCTTGATCTGGTGGAACCTTCGCAAGATCAGCCTCGCAAACCTCGACGGACGCCCATGGGGGACGAAAAGAAAGATGAGGGAGCAGGAGATCCTATCAAAATATTGCTCGAGGAGGCCCTCGAAAAACAAAGGAACGCGATGATGGATAGCTTTGCTCAGATCCTTCAACGGCTGCCCACCGGCGGCGCATCCGCATCCAGTAGCCACTCTGGAGTTGCGACTCCCTTTAAGGTACAAGTAAATTTTGACATTCCCATATTTGAGGGTCAAATAGACGCAGATGCCGTAGATAGATGGTTGAATCTATTAGAAGGATATTTCTCTGTTCATGACTTTTCAGACCGGGAGAAGATAATTTTTGCACTCCTCAAAGCTACCCCCCATGTTAAGGACTGGTGGGAAACCTACTGTGAGAACAAGGACCAGACAGAACCCTCTCTGTTCTCGGCCGTACCAACTTGGAATTCTTTCCGAGACGCCATCAAGGAACAGTACTATCCCGTGGGGAGCTATGAGGACAAGTACATACAATGGACCACGCTGCGACAACAAAGGGATCAAGATGTGCATGAGCTGACGAATCTGTTCCATACCCTGCGTACAAAGTTGGGTATCAAAGATTCAGAGAAACATTTGGTGCTAAAGTATCGCAATTGTCTGCACAGATACATTCAGGAGGAAATGGAGTTCCTCGACATCTCCTCGCTTGGTACGGCATACCGGTATGCTGCCAAGATTGAGCAGAAATTCAAACAGAAGAAGCGAGACTTTGGATCTGCGAATCAAAAGCAAGGAAAAGGTGCTTCCAAACCGTAGAACAAAGGACAGAGCCAAGGCATGGCGGCTAAAGACAACCCACCAAAGCCACAAGAAAATAACAACACCGTAAAGCCAAAGAAGGACACGGGAAAGTGGTGTGAGTTCCATAAGAGCTCCACTCACAACACAAGTGAGTGTCGGGCCAAGCAGTCGTTAGTGGCCGAGATGAGGGCTTCTGAGTCAGATGCATGCTCTGACTCCGAATCAGAACCTGAAAAGGGGAATGAAAAAGGGAAACAGATTATTGATGCGGAGCCCAACGCCACCGTTGCCACTACAAAGGTCCAGAAGGAGGAACCGGAAGATCCAGAGGAGGAGGAACGTCTCTTCCACTCCCAGATGTGGGTAAAGGGCTCCCCTGTACAGTTCATTGTCGACAATGGGAGCCAAAAAAACCTCATTTCGGCAGACGCCGTGAAGCGGTTGGGCTTGCCGACCACAGCTCACCCACATCCATACACCATCGGGTGGCTTCACCAAGGACGAGATCTCCGCGTCAGCCAGCAGTGCCGCCTTCCCTATAGCATCAAGCCCTTCACGGATGAGGCATTATGTGATGTTGCTCCTATTGATGTTTCTGATGTATTATTAGGACAACCATACTTGTGGAAGCGTCATGCTGTGTATGAGTCTCGACCTCGTGCTGTTATTATTACTTTGGGAAATAAGTTGTACAGGATACCAGAGGTACCACCCCCTACGACTATCTCTTTGGTTACTGCAAAACAATGTAGTAAGCTCATTTCCCAAACCAGGAAATTCGTTTTTCTGATGATCCGCCCCCAGGGCAAGAAGAAGACTGTGGCCACGACCTCCAGACAGGGCCCCTCTGCACGACAACAACAAATGGATAAGGTCGTGGAGGAGTACGTGGACATCTTCACCTCACCCACAGGGGTTCCTCTGCACTGCCAGGTCAAGCACCCGATTGATCTGACCCCAGGTGCGCCACTACCCAATGGACCGATCTATCGACGCTCTGTTCTGGAAAATGATGAAATCAAGAGGCAGATTCAGGAGCTGTTGCAGAAAGGTCACATCAGACCAAGTTCATCGCCTGTGGGAGCCCGATCGTGTTGGTACAGAAGAAGGATGGGACGTGGAGACTCTGTATTGACTATCGGGCGCTGAACAAGATCACTGTCCGGAATAGGCACCCAATCCCACGGATTGATGACCTTCTGGACCAACTCCAAGGTGCAAAATATTTCAGTAAGATCGACCTGAAGTCTGGGTATCACCAGGTACCAATTGAACCCTCTGATGTGTGGAAGACTGCCTTCAAAGCTAAGGAAGGCCTTTTTGAATGGCTGGTCATGCCTTTCTGGTTGACGAATGCTCCCGCAACCTTCATGAGGATGATGGACGACATCTTGCGGCCATTCACCAACTCATTCGTAGTGGTGTACTTGGATGACATTCTGATCTTCAGCAAGACTTGGGAAGAGCACCTTCATCACATTCGACAAGTCCTCCAAACACTGCGGCAACACAAGTTGTGTGCCAATTTGGAGAAGTGCACGTTTGGCATGACCCAGGTTCAATATCTGGGATACATTATTGATGAAAGGGGGGTGCATGTGGATCCAGCCAAGATCAAAGTCATTCGGGATTGGCCAGCCCCGACTACTATAACAGAGCTTCGCAGCTTTCTGGGTCTTGCTAATTTCTACCGTAGATTCGTGCTGGGATTCTCTCATATCACTTGGCCCTTGAGTCAAGTCACCAAAGGAGGAGCGAGAGCAAAATTCTTTTGGTCGGAACCTCAACAGAAGGCGTTCACAGAATTGAAAAATCGCCTCTGTTCTGCCCCAGTGCTCACATTACCAGACTTGCAACAACCATTTGAGATCGAGACAGATGCCTCCGACTATGCTATTGGGGCAGTTCTTACTCAACAGGGACATCCAGTGGCATATCACAGCGAGACATTGTCTGAGACAGTTCGCAAGTATCCCACCTATGACAAAGAAATGTATTTCATTGTGCAAGCCTGTCGACAATGGAAGCATTACATTTTGGGAAGGAAACAATCATCCACACAGACCACCGGCCCCTACAGTTCATACAGACACAAGGGAAGTTGCAGAATGATCGCCATCAGAAGTGGTCCACATATCTGCAACAGTTTCATTTGAACATCAAGTACAAGAAGGGTAGCACCAATAATGCTGCAGACTGCCTCAGCCGACCACCGATCGTGGCGCTCACCACCGTGCTCAACTCTTGTGGGCACGAGACTTCTGATTGGCCGCTTCTCTATGAGAGTGACCCAGAATTCGGCCACACTTACAAGGCACTCTTGGGGGGCACGCAAGTTCCAAATTTTCACCTCCAAGATGCACTTTTATGTCACCCGGGACACCTTTGTGTTCCTTCAAGCGAGCGTGCCAAGATGATATGGGAAGCACACTACAGTCGAGTCGCTGGGCATTTCGGGGTCGAGAAAACAGTAGCAATACTACAGAAGTATTTCTATTGGCCGAACCTTCGAAAGGATGTCGAGAAGCACATCAGATCCCGCACTGCTTGTGCCATTGCCAAACCGACCATCAAGAAGCAAGGCCTATATACTCCACTACCTACCCCTAGTCGACCGTGGGAATCCATCTCCATGGATTACATGTCGGGCCCGCCCTCTACTAAGAATGGCAATGACTGTGTTTTCGTGGTCGTTGACAGATTCTCGAAGATGGCCATTATGGCGGCCTGTAAGAAGAATATCACAGCAGAAGCCACCGCTAAACTCTTCTTTGAACGAGTATGGGTGCACTTTGGGATCCCATGCGCCTATCATATCGATCGAGATAGCGTGCCTGCCATTATTTTGGTCCAGCCTTCCGGTCAATCTTTGACACAAGCTCACTAAGTCCACAAACTCTTCCATCCCCAACCGATGGCCGTACGTAGGTCGTCATCCCGTAATGATTGTACACATTTCCGCGCATGTACAACTCAAAGCATCCACGCCACATGGGACGAGAGCCTCCCCTATGTACAACACAGTTATAACCGGGCTCTCCACAGTTCAATTGGCCATAGCCCCTTTCGGGTGGGCTTGGGATTCCAGCCACTATGTCCCATTGACATAGCCATGCCGTTTGCAGCTGCTCAGGCCGATTCAGCTCATGTCCAGTCTGAAGTTGACACAGCAAGTAGCTTCATCGAGCGCATTCAACACATCCGCCAACAGGTTCATGATATATTGGACAGAGCCAATGCGAAGTACAAGCAGCGCCATGATCAACACCGGGTGCCACACCACTTCCAGGTGGGCGACAAAGTATGGCTACATTTGCAGAAGGAGCGCCTCACTGGACCTCACCGCAAGCTTCGCCCGCTCCGATACGGGCCGTACACCATCACCAAGGCCGTAGGTAACAATGCCTTCGAGCTTAGTATTCCACCATTCCTTGGTCTGCACCCAGTCTTCAATGTGGATCGCCTTCGTCCTTACTTTCCACCTCTACTGGACACCTCGGACATTGCAGAACAACTCACACCAACAGAGTTAAACCCAGACTGCATGGAACAGGCCACCACAGATTGTATCATGGACATGCAAATCAAGAAAACTCGTCAACAGCAGATCCAACTGTATCGGGTTGTCAAAGCTGGCCAACTCCTGCACCAAGGAAAGTGGTTCACCAGGGACCAAGTTCAGCAGAAATTTCCTCATCTCATGGAGGAACTTAACGCAATGGGGACCATTGCTTCCTAAGGGGGGAGGAATGATCCAGGTGGATATTGGTGGCCACCCGCCTATTCCACTCGGGCCCCCACCATTGTCTCTTTCAGTTTTTCCGTTTTGGCATAACTTACTATTTTTAGCAGTTTTTCGGGTCCTGAACTTCCGGAGCCGTTTTGAGGCCCTAAACGACGTTTTTTGGGTACGAAAGCGCCAGCGAATTTTCTGATAAAATTCGTCCCGACAGCTGTAGTCCTCGGATTTTCTATCAATTAGCGGAAGGGGGTGCATTATTGTTTAGAAGATGTAAATTGCAGTATAAAACGTCCACAAGACATAAGATATGGATACATACGATTTGCAGAAGAGGCCTTTAGCTGTTTGAGAGGGGTGATGCTGGCTGCCTTTGACTTGTTAAGAGAAACAGGGGATTCCTCTGACTGGGTTTCGGCCCTTGTATTCAGAGCACCGGTTTCTGCCTTCTTTTGTTTGGGCTTTACAATACCCGGCAATTGGGATCCCCTCAAACACTGGCCTGCAAAAGAGAAATCGATGGTACCTGCAAACGCGGAAGTAAACTTCGATGCCGTGGCCATGGCTTCCGCTAGCACGACGAACGCACGATCCCCGCAGAGTATTAGGAAGAATTGGGGATTTATATGGTGGGTTTATCAAGACCAACAGAGTTTCATGGTGGGGTTTTGCAGGAAGAAAATGAATTATGTCCCAGCAATTCGCTTCCCTGCGAACTATGGAAGGCCCTAATGCACCAGAGAGGAACGGACCAGAGAGGGTCGGCCTCACTCAGCCAGCGAGAACAGCCCTCAGCCAGCAAGAACAGCCAGGAAATCGATGTGCACAAACTTCAAAGCCCAGCCACCTCTCCGAACCAGTGAAAAAATGGGGCGAATCACTCTAACCCCTTCCTCCGATCCTGTAAATCCAGGCGAATGCCATGGAAATCTGGAAAATTTGGGGCGAATTTCATGTTTCCAGATTTGTGCGCCCTTTTTTTGGTGGGCTAATAGTGAATAATTAATTATTTTTTAAATATTTATTGGGCTAACTTTATTAAACTATAAAAAGTGGGTTTTATATAAAAAATTCGCCCTAATAAAATTTAAAATCCTTTAAAATTCGCCTTTGGGCTAAAATTTGCCCCTAAAATTTTCCCTGGATGGATATCACATCCGATTTAGATCTACACATTAACTCGCCAAAATAACGTGAAATAGCTGGTATTTAAATACCATCGATTCCATGTGTTGAACATTGAAGACTATTGCGTTGATTTCAAAATTACTACCTACCATTTGAGAGGCACTGCGATACTAGTGGTTTGGATTCTTGAAACCGCTTCAATTCTTTCCTGAACTCACAGTTCCGCTTAGCGCATGGTTCTAATTTTCATTAGTTTAACTCCCATCGAACCACGGATCCCGCTCCACCAGTTCCACTACAACTTCATTCTGCGTCTGCCCACTTTAACTTTCACATTTCTGCCTTTGATTGTGATTCCTCTGCTTTAACTTATACACAGATTTAGATTTGAAATTCGAGTTGGCACTCTTTCGCATAAGATCAGATTCCATATGAACCCATTCTCAATTCTGCCATTTGACTGATGGTTTCACTCTACCCATGGTTCTAGCATTGTTACTAACGCTTCTTCATACGTTAGATCTCTGCATTAGGGCTTCATACAAAAATCGTTTAACACCCTTTATCTTTCACCTAAGTATGGATTAGTTTCCATATCTAATGCCTATGGATCAAATCCATAATAAAACCCCAAACACCGATTTCTAAGTCTTAATCCTCAACGCACTATGTATTCCCAAATAATATGCCCAATTTATACTTGGATGCCCTTTCTTGAGATCTGATATATTCAGATATCGAACTCTATATTGAAACTCAAATTCACTCCAGGTCATCGACCCTTGCAGTGGTCGATGACTGCAATCTTTCCTTCATATGCTCAAAGGAGTACACAAATCCTTCATGCATTTAGTTCAAAGCACAATGTCAACACTAATTAACATTGATTCATTTATCATATGCAGAGCCTCATCTCAGAGCTCTATTACAGAGTTTCTCATATAATTATTCATAGAAACTTAAACATCCCTCACATAGAATTTGATCAACGAATACACATATATTTCAGAACCAAATTCCTTCATTCATATATATGAAATCAAATACAAAAGCATTCTCATCTTTGGCCAGATTTCCAAAATCAAATGGCCCTGTTCACTGCCCATAGGCTTACAGGAGCAAACCCCTCTTTGCCCTGAAACTAAATCACTCACACACTCTGCAGATATGCTTGCTAAATTCCTTTGAGGCTTTCATTTATAGAAATTGATAATGAATCGATTCATCTCCTTCAATGACTCAACAAAATCCTTGAGATCCTCAAAATCCTAAAATCTAGACTTAATCCCTAAATCTGATGAAATTGATTCTAGATTCATTTATAAATATAAATTGTCTCTTAATATTCCCAACTAATCGACTTCAGCCTTGCCCGTTCCTAAAATCATTTGGGAACATTTACAATTTCTCTCCATAATTAAAATCACTCTAATTACTTAAGGTTTACAAAATATTTTAAAACCAAAAGACCCCCTTATGTATACTTAGATACAAATTATTTTACTGTGCCTAATGCCCCTCCATCAGACTCCCAAGGTTAAAATTTATCATGATCTCCTGATCCTGTGCTTTATGTCAGCAATATTTTGGATCCACACTTTGTTACTTAAGCGATCATCTGCTTGCAATATACTTAACCTGACGATGCAGGAGCATTAGAACCAAGACAACCAAGACAATTTTTGTACATAAACAAAAATAAGGGGGGTCTCATGTTTTGTTTCCCCTATGTAAATATTCATAATTGAGTAATTTTAGTTAATTAGAGGGAGAAATGTAACTGCTCGAATGATTAGTGGGCATAGCAAGTGATAGTTCGTTTCAGTCCATATGAGTGTTAGTCTAATTTGGAACTGTAGGAATTTGGAAAGTTGTTGAATCATCAAAGAATCTTAATCGATTCATTGGTGATGGTTGTATAAAAATAGACCTCTGTGACAGAGTCAAAGACCTGCATAGACCTGCTTAGAGAACTGCATAGGCTGCATAGGACTGTAGAATAGAGGAGAAGGGCCAATCGATTGAAGATCTGGCCAACAAAAATTTTGTATGTTAATTCACTGTATAATGAGGAAGTTGTTTCAGTATCTATGTGCAATTGTTGGTTTAATTCTCTATGGAGAATGCCTTGCGTCTTTGTGAATTTTGTAGGTGAGACTCAGAAATTGGAACACGCATACCCTGTAATTGGTTTAATGATGTACTATGCATAATAGGAGAGACTCTCTGTATAGACAGAGCGAATTTTAATTCATGTGCAGGTTCCTGTGTTTATAATATAGGAATGCAGTAAAATGGTCCTATTCCTTGACTAAATACACGAGGAGAAGGCGGGTCCACTTGACTGAGTATGGAAGGAGAAGTGAGACTATAACTTGGGTGGAATCATGAGGCGCAGTATTGGCTTGAAATCGAATGAACCAACTGGGCTGAGGAAGTAGAGAGACAGTATGGCTATGTGAACGATGGAGCTTTGAATGAAAGTCGGGTTGCGGGCTTGATACAGCTGTGAAGGAGCATCGATGTTACAGAGTCATAATGAAACCCAAATATATGATGGAATGTGTAAATCGAAGGAAGAAGTGGTGAATGCACAAAGGACGATGGAACGCGATGTTAGGCGGAACCCTGAGCCAAAAGGGCGGAACCACGAAGGAGGAACAATCAACGTGGTTTAGAGCTGAACCGGTGGTTTTGATCGCACCACCTTTACACGGTCAGTGGTATTTAAAAATTCAGAGTGATTCCATACGCTGGGTGATGCGTTTCCCTGAGTGATTTTGGAAAACCGCCCCATCGCGGATTATCGTTCGTGCAAGAAACCCGTGCGATATCCGTTGGATCGTCAAGTTCGGCACGACGTGTTGTCCGCCGTTGGATGTGGAAGGTCATTAGTGTGGGGCCCAGTTCTAATTGATCGAGATTGTTCAACTATGGTTGCGAGTTTAACTGAGGCATGTCCGATGTGGTTGAGTTTGTTATAACGCTTCCAATATTGAAGAAGGCCGTAATATATATATATATGGATATATTATGTATAATGGTTGTATATGTGAAGTTGGCGCAATATGAAATATGTGATGTAGTGAACGTGGTTTAATATATGTACCTGCCGAGGGTTATATGATATGGCTGATTTATATCAAGAACATGTTGACTTGCCCAGATTGTGAGTTGATTGGGCAAGAAATTTTGGATACATTTCACACACAGATTGAGGTTGAAATCAAGGAAAACCGGGACTGTGGGTTATCCCTGCTATCAAGTGGTATCAGAGCTAGAATTTAATTAGCTCATTGAAAAGTTTATTTTGAAATGCACATGTACTGACCATGAAAGAAAAGTTGAAGTTTAAATCTGTTTAATAGAGAATTGCAGATTTGATTTAACATGCAGTGAAGGTCTCCAGATGAACAGAATCTGGATTTGAAGACAGAAGATTGCAACAGGTAGAAATGCAGTGCAGGTGAGGAGAAAAAGCAAGATCATTCAGGGATCTTGGGAGGTAAGATGATGAGCCTTATTTGAACTCTGGTTGAAGGATTGTTTGTAGAAGTCAGAGTGTAGACAATTGAAGACATCTCAGCAGATTTAGATCACAACTTTGAGAGCAGTGGTAGAAGAGTCTAGCAAGGGATTATGAGTGAAGAAGAAAGGTGTGGCAAAACCTGGAAGATTCTAAACTGAGGTTGGATGACAGAAGAAAAGAGGAGTTCTTGAGAGAAGTTTCAGAGTGAAGCCTAGAGAGAAAAAGAGAGTGCTCAGAAGGTTCCAAAGAGAGGGGACCAGTACTTGCCAAAATTCGGATCCGGAGGAAGGGATTGGTGAGGTGAGTTGCAACAAGAGAGCTTGTTGTTGCAGAGGCTTAGTGCAGCTTGTGAGTGAAGAAATCCTAGAGAATAAAATGGCTACTGAGAGCCATGGCAGAGACTGTAGAGATTTTAGAGGTTCTGAGAGAAGCCACAGCGGAAGAGTGAGGGAAGATGCCAAAGAAATTGGCATAAGGAAGAGACTCACTGATGAAGAATATTGGAAAGAATTTGCTGAGATCAAGGAACAGTTTAACGAACTGAAGAGAAGGATAGAAGAAATCCAGAGAGTTGGTTGGCTCATGAAGAAGAAGATAAAGTGGCAGAGGCTACAAAGGAAAAAGGAGAAGATGATGAATGCTCAGAAGAAGAAGGAAATACTTAGAGTAATTGAGTATCTGGAGAAGGAATTAGAGACTGAAGCTTCAAGTGGGACCAAGGGGTCCAAGAGCCTTACATATGACATATTTTGTATGTTTGCAGGGACAACAGGTGAGAGAGAGAAAACTACCGATGTCATCACTGAGGAAGAAATTGGAGCAGCTAATGTTTTGAAGATGTCCATGCACGGTTAGAGAAAGATTCTGCTTTCCCACATATTGGAAGCAGAAGAGATTTAGGTTATGATATTGGCTAGAAGCTGGAAGTTGGACAGCTTGAAGAAATTAAAGAAGAGACCATTGGAGAATCTCTGGAGCATGTGGAAGACTTGGAACAACAAGAATATTTGGTGATAAAATCACCAAATGAGACCATGAGGTCTTATGTTTTTGCATCTGAAGAGTTGTGTGTGAATGCAGGTGTTGATGAAGACAGTTCACCTGATGGGACTGTGATGAATGAAGCTGATTGTTGCCAAGCAAGATATGATGAGTATCTTTCAGATGAAGATCAGATTGTGCTACTGCAGTAGAAGGAATTCATTAATTCGTTATTTGGTAGAAGAGATTGTTTCAATGGGGTTGATGATGATAAATTTGTCATTAATGATGATAATGAAAGAATGCCTTTGTTAAATGGCCAAGTGAGGAGTGATGGATAGGTAGATGGAGTCTTTGCAGAGATGGGAAATCAGGATTTTATTCTGATGAAGACTGAGGAGATAGTGACAGCAGGAGATAGAGAAGATTGTGATGAGATGCCAAGATTGTGGCATGAATAAAGTGGTCTAGTGCAGAGAACATAACCATAGAGAGAAAGTGTTCAGATTGTAAGGGCAAAGATGGATGAGAAAGTTCATTCTTATGAACTAGAGAAGAAAGACATTGTTGCAGAGGATGGTGTAGAAGAGAGACTGGCTGACAGTCTCAAGAAATGTTTGAAGAATTGGAACCGGCGTTATGATGTGCTGATCGAGAAGGAAAGAAGGTTGGGACATCATACTGAGATGATGACAGAAGAAGGAAAGGCTCTGAGGCCTTGTGGATTATGTTTTAACAATTGTTTGATGGATGCAGATCCTGTTGATGATGGAGATAAGTTGACAGCATGGGGCAGTCAATTGAAAGACAATGAGAATTTTGTGGCAGACTTTAAACCATGGAATGGAAAACTTGAACTACTAGAGAGTATGTTGAATCAGCAGGATTCAATACAAGAGATAAAACCTCAATTTCGAGAATTAGAGGTTGCGAGCATTGAAACCCTGATAAGGACAGAAGTTAGAAAATAATTGATGATTGAATCATCGGTTGGGACCATTAGGTCTTGGGACTTTGGAACTGATGAAGTGGCTATGTTGATAGGAAAAACAAAATACAATCCATTACTTGGAGTTGTCTTAGAAGAAGAAAAGCTGTTGCAGAATAAGGATGAGCAGCGGAAAGAAGATGAGACAATCATGTCTCATGGACAGAAGTTGGTTGCTATTGGTAGCAGAGAAGAATTGGCTTGTCTGAATAGCCGAGAGAAGATTGAAGAGAAGGTTGTATGGCAGACTGTTGGGGTTGCTACAATAGTGGAGAACCAGAGTTTCACTCTGACAGAAGATGAAGATACAGTGGCTAGAGAGCTTGATTTGATTGCTGGAGTCAGTCAATAAGAAGGAAGGAAATTGCGGAAGATTGCCAAGGCAGAAGAAGAAGATTCTGAAACTGAGTTGCAGCATAATGAAGATTTGTTTGGCCAAAGGAGATGACGAGAATGTTTACTGAAGACATTCAGAAAAGAAGGTGAAATGGCAGAGTAGCAGCTGATTGGGGTGTTGCTGGGAGAATTGTTGAAGACAGAGGATAAGGAAGTTTTCATAAGTTAAAATTAGGAAGATTTTTACTGTTGCAAAAAGAAAGAGGGCATGGATGAATGTGGTTTAATATATGTACCTGCCAAGGGTTATATGATATCGTTGATTTATATCAAGAACATGTTGACTTGCCCAGATTGTGAGTTGATTGGGCAAGAAATTTTGGATACATTTCACACACAGATTGAGGTTGAAATCAAAGAAAACTTGATCCAGGTGGATATTGGTGGCCACCAGCCTATTCCACTTGGGCCCCCACCATTGTCTCTTTCAGTTTTTCCGTTTTGGCATAACTTACTATTTTTAGCAGTTTTTCGGGTCCTGAACTTCCGGAGCCGTTTTGAGGCCCTAAACGACGTTTTTTGGGTATGAAAGCGCCAGCGAATTTTCTAATAAAATTCATCCCGACAGCTGTAGTCCTCGGATAGAGCTTTCTAATGATGTATCATGTGCGTCAAACGGAGATAGTATGCCAAAGTTACGTCCCTGGGAAGTTGAAACACCAATTTACCCAAACGGGGCCCATAGTTTGGCGCTTCATCTCCTAGGGTTAGGTTTTTGGGATGTTTAGGATTCTCCATTGTATCTCAATAATAAATAGGCCCTTGAGCCTCATTGTAACTCAGTTCAGAGGCCTGTAGCCACCACATCTCTTCTCAGAGACAGCTACCAGTGCCCTAGCTAGTTTTATTTCCATTCTGTTTGTAAGAAAATTTCAGTTCTTTGATATTAATGAAATGAAGTGTTATTTCAGCTGCATCTCTGTATTTATGGTTATATGTTTATTCTGTTGCGTTCCTGCATAAATCCGGATCAGTGGTATCAGAGCGGTCTGCTTTTTCTCGATCCTTCTTTGCATGTCCCCAACGAGGTCGGGGTATAAGGAGCTAGGGCTTGATCTGGTGGAACCATTGCAAGATCAGCCTCGCAAACCTCGACGGACGCCCATGGGGGACGAAAAGAAAGATGAGGGAGCAGGAGATCCTATCAAAATATTGCTCGAGGAGGCCCTCGAAAAACAAAGGAACGCGATGATGGATAGCTTTTCTCAGATCCTTCAACGGCTGCCCACCGGCGGCGCATCTGCATCCAGTAGCCACTCTGGAGTTGTGACTCCCTTTAAGGTACAAGTAAATTTTGACATTCCCATATTTGAGGGTCAAATAGACGCAGATGCCGTAGATAGATGGTTGAATCTATTAGAAGAATATTTCTCTGTTCATGACTTTTCAGACCGGGAGAAGATTATTTTTGCACTCCTCAAAGCTACCCCCCATGTTAAGGACTGGTGGGAAACCTACTGTGAGAACAAGGACCGGACAGAACCCTCTCTGTTCTCGGCCGTACCAACTTGGAATTCTTTCCGAGACGCCGTCAAGGAACAGTACTATCCCGTGGGGAGCTATGAGGACAAGTACATACAATGGACCACGCTGCGACAACAAAGGGATCAAGATGTGCAGGAGCTGACGAATCTGTTCCATACCCTGCGCACAAAGTTGGGTATCAAAGATTCAGAGAAACATTTGGTGCTAAAGTATCGCAGTTGTCTGCACAGATACATTCGGGAGGAAATGGAGTTCCTCGACATCTCCTCGCTTGGTACGGCATACCGGTATGCTGCCAAGATTGAGCAGAAATTCAAACAGAAGAAGCGAGACTTTGGATCTGCGAATCAAAAGCAAGGAAAAGGTGCTTCCAAACCGCAGAACAAAGGACATAGCATGGCGGCTAAAGACAACCCGTCAAAGCCACAAGAAAAGAACAACACCGTAAAGCCAAAGAAGGACACGGGAAAGTGGTGTGAGTTCCATAAGAGCTCCACTCACAACACAAGTGAGTGTCGGGCCAAGCAGTCGCTAGTGCCCGAGATGAGGGCTTCTGAGTCAGATGCATGCTCTGACTCCGAATCAGAACCTGAAAAGGGGAATGAAAAAGGGAAACAGATTATTGATACGGAGCCCAACGCCACTGTTGCCACTACAAAGGTCCAGAAGGAGGAACCGGAAGATCCAGAGGAGGAGGAACGTCTCTTCCACTCCCAGATGTGGGTAAAGGGCTCCCCTGTACAGTTCATTGTCGACAATGGGAGCCAAAAGAACCTCATTTCAGCAGACGCCGTGAAGCGGTTGGGCTTACCGACCACAGCTCACCCACATCCATACACCATCGGGTGGCTTCACCAAGGACGAGATCTCCGCGTCAGCCAGCAGTGTCGCCTTCCCTATAGCATCAAGCCCTTCACAGATGAGGTATTATGTGATGTTGCTCCTATTGATATTTCTGATGTATTATTAGGACAACCATACTTGTGGAAGCGTCATGCTGTGTATGAGTCTCGACCTCGTGCTGTTATTATTACTTTGGGAAATAAGTTGTACAGGATACCACAGGTACCACCTCCTACGACTATCTCTTTGGTTACTGCAAAACAATGTAGTAAGCTCATTTCCCAAACCAGGAAATTCGTTTTCCTGATGATCCGCCCCCAGGGCAAGAAGAAGGCTGTGGCCACGACCTCCAGACAGGGCCCCTCTGCACGACAACAACAAATGGATAAGGTCGTGGAGGAGTACGGGGACATCTTCACCTCACCCACAGGGGTTCCTCTGCACTGCCAGGTCAAGCACCCGATTGATCTAACCCCAGGTGCGCCACTACCCAATGGACCGATCTATCGACGCTCTGTTTTGGAAAATGATGAAATCAAGAGGCAGATTCAGGAGCTGTTGCAGAAAGGTCACATCAGACCAAGTTCATCGCCCTGTGGGAGCCCGATCGTGTTGGTACAGAAAAAGGATGGGACATGGAGACTCTGTATTGACTATCGGGCGCTGAACAAGATCACTTTCCGGAATAGGTACCCAATCCACGGATTGATGACCTTCTGGACCAACTCCAAGGTGCAAAATATTTCAGTAAGATCGACCTGAAGTCTGGGTATCACCAGGTACCAATTGAACCCTCTGATGTGTGGAAGACTGCCTTCAAAGCTAAGGAAGGCCTTTTTGAATGGCTGGTCATGCCTTTCGGGTTGACGAATGCTCCCGTAACCTTCATGAGGATGATGGACGACATCTTGCGGCCATTCACCAACTCATTCGTAGTGGTGTACTTGGATGACATTCTGATCTTCAGCGAGACTTGGGAAGAGCACCTTCATCACATCCGACAAGTCCTCCAAACACTGCGGCAACACAAGTTGTGTGCCAATTTGGAGAAGTGCACGTTTGGCATGACCCAGGTTCAATATCTGGGATACATTATTGATGAAAAGGGGGTGCATGTGGATCCAGCCAAGATCCAAGTCATTCGGGATTAGCCAGCCCCGACTACTATAACAGAGCTTCGCAGCTTTCTGGGTCTTGCTAATTTCTACCGTAGATTCGTGTTGGGATTCTCTCATATCACTTGGCCCTTGAGTCAAGTCACCAAAGGAGGAGCGAGAACAAAATTCTTTTGGTCGGAACCTCAACAGAAGGCGTTCAAAGAATTGAAAAATCGCCTATGTTCTGCCCCAGTGCTCACCTTACCAGACTTGCAGCAGCCGTTTGAGATCGAGACAGATGCCTCTGACTATGCTATTGGGGCAGTTCTTACTCAACAGGGACATCCAGTGGCATATCACGGTGAGACATTGTCTGAGACAGTTCGCAAGTATCCCACCTATGACAAAGAAATGTATTCCATTGTGCAAGCCTGTCGACAATGGAAGCATTACATTTTGGGGAAGGAAACAATCATCCACACAGACCACCGGCCCCTGCAGTTCATACAGACACAAGGGAAGTTGCAGAATGATCGCCATGAGAAGTGGTCCACATATCTGCAACAGTTTCATTTGAACATCAAGTACAAGAAGGGTAGCACCAATAATGTTGCAGACTGCCTCAGCCGACCACCGATCGTGGCGCTCACCACCGTGCTCAACTCTTGTGGGCACGAGACTTCTGATTGGCCGCTTCTCTCTGAGAGTGACCCAGAATTCGGCCACACTTACAAGGCACTCTTGGGGGGCACGCAAGTTCCAAATTTTCACCTCCAAGATGCACTTTTATGTCACCTGGGACACCTTTGTGTTCCTTCAAGCGAGCGTGCCAAGATGATATGGGAAGCACGCTACAGTCGAGTCGCTGGGCATTTCGGGGTCGAGAAAACAGTAGCAATCCTGCAGAAGTATTTCTATTGGCCGAACCTTCGAAAGGATGTCGAGAAGCACATCAGATCCTGCACTGCTTGTGCCATTGCCAAACCGACCATCAAGAAGCAAGGCCTATATACTCCACTGCCTACCCCTAGTCGACCTTGGGAATCCATCTCCATGGATTACATGTCGGGCCTGCCTTCTACTAAGAATGGAAATGACTGTGTTTTCGTGGTCATTGACAGATTCTCGAAGATGGCCATTATGGCAGCCTGTAAGAAGAATATCACGGCAGAAGCCACTGCTAAACTCTTCTTTGAACGAGTGTGGGTGCACTTTGGGATCCCACAGTCTATCATATCAGATCGAGATAGCAAGTTCCTTAGCACATTTTGGTCCAGCCTCTGGTCAATGTTGGATACCAAGCTCACCAAGTCCACGGCTTTCCATCCCCAAACAGATGGCCAGACAGAGGTCGTCAACAGAATGATTGTACACATTCTGCGCATGTACAATTCAAAGCATCCACGCACATGGGACGAGAGCCTCCCTTATGTACAACATAGTTATAACCGGGCTCTCCACAGTTCAATTAGCCATAGCCCCTTTCAGGTGGGCTTGGGATTCCAGCCACTATGTCCCATTGACGTAGCCATGCCATTTGCAGCTGCTCAGGCCGATTCAGCGCACGTCCAGTCTGAAGTTGACAAAGCAAGTAGCTTCATCGAGCGCATTCAACACATCCGCCAACAGGTTCATGATATATTGGACGGAGCCAATGCGAAGTACAAGCAGCGCCATGATCAACACCGGGTGCCACACCACTTCCAGGTGGGCGACAAAGTATGGCTACATTTGCAGAAGGAGCGCCTCACTGGACCTCACCGCAAGCTTCGCCCACTCCGATACGGGCCGTACACCATCACCAAGGTTGTAGGTAACAATGCCTTCGAGCTTAGTATTCCACCATTCCTTGGTCTGCACCCAGTCTTCAATGTGGATCGCCTTCGTCCTTACTTTCCACCTCTGCTGGACACCTCGGACATTGCAGAACAACTCACACCAACAGAGTTAAACCCAGACTGCATGGAACAGGCCACCACAGATTGTATCATGGACATGCAAATCAAGAACACTCGTCAACAGCAGATCCGCATAATGGTTGTCAAAGGCACGGCCAACTCCTTTTGGAAAGTAGTTCACAGGGACCAAGTTCAGCAGAAATTTCCTCATCTCATGGAGGAACCCAACGCAATGGGGACCATTGCTTCTGGGGAGGAATGATCGGTGGATATTGATGGCCACGCCTATTCCATGGGCCCCCACCATTGTCTCTTTAATGATTTTCCGTTTTGGCATAACTTACTATTTTTACTTGAGTTTTGGTCTGAACTTAGAGCCGTTTTGGGAGCCTAATGACGTTTTTGGAGTGCGACGCGACGAATTTTACGATCTGATAAAATTCGTCCCGACAGCTTTAGTCCTCGGATTTTCTATCAATTAGCGGAAGGGGGTGCATTATTGTTTAGAAGATGTAAATTGCAGTATAAAACGTCCACAAGACATAAGATATGGATACATACGATTTGCAGAAGAGGCCTTTAGCTGTTTGAGAGGGGTGATGCTGGCTGCCTTTGACTTGTTAAGAGAAACAGGGGATTCCTCTGACTGGGTTTCGGCCCTTGTATTCAGAGCACCGGTTTCTGCCTTCTTTTGTTTGGGCTTTACAATACCCGGCAATTGGGATCCCCTCAAACACTGGCCTGCAAAAGAGAAATCGATGGTACCTGCAAACGCGGAAGTAAACTTCGATGCCGTGGCCATGGCTTCCGCTAGCACGACGAACGCACGATCCCCGCAGAGTATTAGGAAGAATTGGGGATTTATATGGTGGGTTTATCAAGACCAACAGAGTTTCATGGTGGGGTTTTGCAGGAAGAAAATGAATTATGTCCCAGCAATTCGCTTCCCTGCGAACTATGGAAGGCCCTAATGCACCAGAGAGGAACGGACCAGAGAGGGTCGGCCTCACTCAGCCAGCGAGAACAGCCCTCAGCCAGCAAGAACAGCCAGGAAATCGATGTGCACAAACTTCAAAGCCCAGCCACCTCTCCGAACCAGTGAAAAAATGGGGCGAATCACTCTAACCCCTTCCTCCGATCCTGTAAATCCAGGCGAATGCCATGGAAATCTGGAAAATTTGGGGCGAATTTCATGTTTCCAGATTTGTGCGCCCTTTTTTTGGTGGGCTAATAGTGAATAATTAATTATTTTTTAAATATTTATTGGGCTAACTTTATTAAACTATAAAAAGTGGGTTTTATATAAAAAATTCGCCCTAATAAAATTTAAAATCCTTTAAAATTCGCCTTTGGGCTAAAATTTGCCCCTAAAATTTTCCCTGGATGGATATCACATCCGATTTAGATCTACACATTAACTCGCCAAAATAACGTGAAATAGCTGGTATTTAAATACCATCGATTCCATGTGTTGAACATTGAAGACTATTGCGTTGATTTCAAAATTACTACCTACCATTTGAGAGGCACTGCGATACTAGTGGTTTGGATTCTTGAAACCGCTTCAATTCTTTCCTGAACTCACAGTTCCGCTTAGCGCATGGTTCTAATTTTCATTAGTTTAACTCCCATCGAACCACGGATCCCGCTCCACCAGTTCCACTACAACTTCATTCTGCGTCTGCCCACTTTAACTTTCACATTTCTGCCTTTGATTGTGATTCCTCTGCTTTAACTTATACACAGATTTAGATTTGAAATTCGAGTTGGCACTCTTTCGCATAAGATCAGATTCCATATGAACCCATTCTCAATTCTGCCATTTGACTGATGGTTTCACTCTACCCATGGTTCTAGCATTGTTACTAACGCTTCTTCATACGTTAGATCTCTGCATTAGGGCTTCATACAAAAATCGTTTAACACCCTTTATCTTTCACCTAAGTATGGATTAGTTTCCATATCTAATGCCTATGGATCAAATCCATAATAAAACCCCAAACACCGATTTCTAAGTCTTAATCCTCAACGCACTATGTATTCCCAAATAATATGCCCAATTTATACTTGGATGCCCTTTCTTGAGATCTGATATATTCAGATATCGAACTCTATATTGAAACTCAAATTCACTCCAGGTCATTGACCCTTGCAGTGGTCGATGACTGCAATCTTTCCTTCATATGCTCAAAGGAGTACACAAATCCTTCATGCATTTAGTTCAAAGCACAATGTCAACACTAATTAACATTGATTCATTTATCATATGCAGAGCCTCATCTCAGAGCTCTATTACAGAGTTTCTCATATAATTATTCATAGAAACTTAAACATCCCTCACATAGAATTTGATCAAATGCACACACATATATTTCAGAACCAAATTCCTTTCATTCATATATGAAATCAAATACAAAAAAGCATTTCCTCATCTTTGGCCGCATTTCCAAAATCAAATGGCCCCGTTCATCGCCCATAGGCTTACTGGTAGAGCAAACCCCTTTTTGCCCCGAAACTAAATCACTCACACACTCGCAGATATGCTTGCTAAATCTTCGAGGCTTTCATTTATAGAAATTGATACGAACTTCGATTCATCTCCTTCAATGACTCAACAAAAACTTCTTGAGATCCTCAAATCCCAAAATCTAGACTTAATCCCTAAATCGATGAAATCGATTCTAGATTCATCTCAATATAAATTGTCTCTCTACCTCTAACTAATCGACTTCTCTCACGTTCTAAAATCATTTGGAACATTTACAATTTCTTCTCAATATTAAAATCACTCAAATTATTCAATAATTACATAAGCAAGTAAAAATATAAGACCCCCCTATGTCTATGAAAATACAAAGTTTTTTTTGGAACCTAACGCCCCTACATCAGACTCCCAAGGTTAAAATTTATCTTGATCTCCTGATCATGTGCTTTCAGTCTGTCTTCTTGGATCCCACACTTTGTTCTACAACTGATCATCTCGTCATACTTCTTCTCATTCGATGCAGGGCATTAGAAATCCTAAGACACTTTTGTCCATAAATAAATGTAAAAGGGGGTCTTATGTTTTTTTTCCCCATGTAAATATTCATAATTGAGTTATTTTAGTTAATTAGAGGGAGAAATGTAACTACCTGAATGATTAGTGGGCATAGGAAGTGATAGTTCGTTTCAGTCCATCAGAGCGTTAGTCTAATTTGGAACTATAGGAATTTGAAGAGTTGTTGGACTATCAAAGAATCTAATCGATTCATTGGTGATGGTGGTTGTATGTAACACCAGGATTAAACAGTCAAAGACCTCCGCATAGACCTGCTTAGAGAACTGCATAGGCTGCATAGGACTGTAGAATAGAGGAGAAGGGCCAATCGATTGAAGATCTGGCCAACAAAAATTTTGTATGTTAATTCACTGTATAATGAGGAAGTTGTTTCAGTATCTATGTGCAATTGTTGGTTTAATTCTCTATGGAGAATGCCTTGCGTCTTTGTGAATTTTGTAGGTGAGACTCAGAAATTGGAACACGCATACCCTGTAATTGGTTTAATGATGTGCTATGCATAATAGGAGAGACTCTCTGTATAGACAGAGCGAATTTTAATTCATGTGCAGGTTCCTGTGTTTATAATATAGGAATGCAGTAAAATGGTCCTATTCCTTGACTAAATACACGAGGAGAAGGCGGGTCCACTTCACTGAGTATGGAAGGAGAAGTGAGACTATAACTTGGGTGGAATCATGAGGCGCAGTATTGGCTTGAAATCGAATGAACCAACTGGGCTGAGGAAGTAGAGAGACAGTATGGCTATGTGAACTATGGAGCTTTGAATGAAAGTCGGGTTGCGGGCTTGATACAGCTGTGAAGGAGCATCGATGTTACAGAGTCATAATGAACCCGTAAATATATGATGGAATGTAAATCGAAGGAAGAAGTGGTGAATGCACAAAGGACGATGGAACGCGATGTTAGGCGAACCCCGAGGCCAAAAGGGCTTTAACCACGAAGGAGGAACAATCAACGTGTCAGAGCCGAACCTGGAGCGATCGCACCACCTTGAGCACGGTCGCGGGTATTTAAAAATTCGTAGTGATTCCATACGCTCGGGTGATGCGTTTCCCCGAGTGATTTTGGAAACCGCCCATCGCGGATTATCGCTCGTAAAGAAACCCGTGCGATATCCGCGGATCGTCAGTTCCCGCACGACGTAAGGTCTCGCCGTTGGATGTGGAAGTTCATTAGTGTGGGGCTCAGTTCTAATTGATCGGGACTATTCAACTATGGCTGCGAGTTAACCGAGGCATGTCCGATGTGGTTGAGTTTGTTATAACGCTTCCAATATTGAAGAAGGCCGTAATATATATATGGATATATTATGTATAATGGTTGTATATGTGAAGTTGGCACAATATGAAATATGTGATGTAGTGAACGTGGTTTAATATATGTACCTACCGAGGGTTATATGATATGGTTGATTTATATAAAGAACATGTTGAGTTGCCCAGATTGTGAGTTGATCAGGCATGAAAATTTGGATGCATTTTACACACAGCTTGAGGTTGAAATCAAGGTAAACCGGGCTGTGGGTTATCCCCTCTATCATGGTATCGTAGCTAGAATTTAATTAGCTCATTGAAAAGTTTATTTTGAAATGCACATGTACCCACTCATGAAAGAAAAGTTGAAGTTAACTCAGTTAATAGAGAATTGCAGAGGCATTTGATTTAACATGCAACAGAAGGTCTCCGTGATGAATGTATCCTGGATTTGAAGACGTAAGATTGCAATGGTGTAGAAATGCAAAGGCGTGAGGAGAAAAATCAAGATCATTCAGGATCTTGGGAGTGTAAGATGATGAGCCTTATTTGAAATTTGGTTGAAGGATTGTTTGCAGGAGTCAGAGTGCAGACAATTGAAGACATCTCAGCAGAAGTAGATCACAACTTTGAGAGCAGTGGTAGAAGAGTCCAGGAAGTGATTATGAGTGAAGAAGAAAGGTGTGGCAGAACCTAGAAGATTCCCAACTGAGATTGGATGACAGAATAAAAGAGGTGTTCTTGAGAGAAGCTGTAGAGTGAAGCCTAGAGAGCAGAAGAGAGTGCTCAGAAGGTTCCAAAGAGAGGGGACTAGTACTTTCCAAAAGCCGGATCCAGAGGAAGGGATTGGTGAGGCAAGTTGCAGCAAGAGAGCTTGTTATTACAGAGGCTTAGTGCAGCTTGTGAGTGAAGAACTCCTAGAGAAGAAAATGGCTACTGAGAGCCATGGCAGAGACGGCAGAGATTGCATAGGTTCTGAGAGAAGCCACAGTGGAATAGTGAGGGAAGATGCCAAAGCAGTTGGCATGAAGAAGAGACTCACAGATGAAGAGTATTGGAAATAATTTGCTGAGATTAGGGAAGAGTTCAATAGATTGAAACTGAGGATAGAAGAAAGCCAGAGAGTTGTTTGGCTCATGAAGAAGAAGATAAAGTGGAAGAGGCTACTAAGGAAGAAGCAGCAGATGATGAATGCTCAGAAGAAGAAGGAAATACTCAGAGTGATTGAGTATCTGGAGAAGGACTTGGAGACTGAAGCTTCAAGTGGGACCTAGGGGTCCAAGAGCCTTACATCTCATATTTTGTATATTATAGTGGACAACAGGTGAGAGAGAGAAAACTACCGATGTCATCCAGCGAGGAAGAAATTGGAGCGACTAATGTTTTGAAGATGTCCATGCACGGTTAGAGAAAGGTCTGCTTTCCCACATATTGGAAGCGAGAAGAGATTTAGGTTATGATATTGGCTAGAAGGTTTGGAAGTTGGACGGCTTGAAGAAATTAAAGAAGAGACCATTGGAGAATCTACGGAGCATGTGGAAGACTTGGAACAACAAGAATATTTGGTGATAAAATCACCAAATGAGACCATGAGGTCTTATGTTTTTGCATACGAAGAGTTGTGTGTGAATGCGGGTGTTGATGAAGACAGTTCACTCGATGGGACTTTGTGATGAATGAAGCTGATTGTTGCCAAGCAAGATATGATGAGTATCTTTCGAGATGAAGATCGGATTGTGCTACTCCGAGTAGAAGGAATTCATTAATTCGTTATTCAAGAACACTCGTCAACGAGATCCAGCGTATCGGGTTGTCAAAGCTGGCCAACTCCTGCACCAAGGAAAGTGGTTCACCAGGGGACCAAGTTCGGCTGAGAAATTTCCTCATCTCATGGAGGAACTTAACGCAATGGGGACCATTGCTTCCTAGGGGAGGAATGATCCGGTGGATATTGGTGGCCACCGCCTGTTCCACTTGGGCCCCCACCATTGTCTCTTTCGGTTTTTCCGGTTTTGGCATAACTTACTATTTTTAGCAGTTTTTCGGGTCCTGAACTTCCGGAGCCGTTTTGAGGCCCTAAACGACGTTTTTGGGTACGAAAGCGCCAGCGAATTTTTTGATAAAATTCGTCCCGGCAGCTGTAGTCCTCGGATAGAGCTTTCTAATGATGTATCATATGCGTCAAACGGAGATAGTATGCCAAAGTTACGTCCCTGGGAAGTTGAAACACCAATTTACCCAAACGGGGCCCATAGTTTTGGCGCTTCATCTCCTAGGGTTAGGTTTGTGGGATGTTGAGGGTTCTCCATTGTTTCTCAATAATAAATAGGCCCTCAAGCCTCATTGTAACTCAGTTCAGAGGCCTGTAGCCGCCACATCTCTTCTCAGAGATAGCTACCAGTGCCCTAGCTAGTTTTATTTCCATTCTGTCTGTAAGCAAATTTTAGTTCTTTGATATTAATGAAATGAAGTGTTATTTCTATTTGCATCTCTCTGTGTTATGGTTATGTGTTTTGATACACGTTGCGTTCACCGCCAAATCCGGATCAAAAGCGGGATTTGTCAGGGGTTATCCCCGTTATCATCTGCACTTCTCCAGGCTTCCATATCTTATTTTGTCTTGCTCCATTGGTTGCGCTTTTACATTCTCTTTCTATATTTCTTTTGCTGCTGCTTCTGCTTCTTTTTTTTCTTGCTGCTGTCTTCTTCTGAGACACCTTCACCATCAGTTTGCTTATCAATTCAATTTCCTCATCTAATTTATCGTCTGACTGTTGGATACTACTTCCTCTTGATTGCTAAACTCTTGCCTCTTCTTGCTGAGCTCTTACTTGCTGAACTCTTGCTTTTTCTGCTGCTCTTGCTCTAGCTTTTAATTGCTAAGGTCTTACCACTACCCTATCAATCATACTCTCTTGTTTTCTGCAAGTGAAAAATTCTTCTTGATTGTCATCTTCGTTCTTTGCCTTCAGCAATTCTTTGGACTAGTATTTAAATTACCAGTCACTGTCATCATCTCTTTTCTTCTCGTGGACTAAAAATTCTTTAGTCCTTCCATCAGCACCTGCAATCATAAAACAAACATCAAGATTATAAAATCTGTGTGTCCCTTCCTCCTCTGGCAACACTTCAATTTGTTGCTCTGTCATTTCTTCCAGCAACACTTCAATCTGTTGCTCTGTCGTTAGCACATTAGTATGCTGATTCCAATCCTTCAAATAATTCTCAAGACTGTCAGCTAGTCTCTCTTCTGCATTATTCTTCTCAAGGATGTCTCCTTGCACTCGTTCATAAAAATGAACCTTATCATTCTCACTCAACTCTGCCTTTACACTCTAAACACTTTTTCTCTGTGTTTCTATCCTCTGCTCTAGAACACTTAACTCATGCCACAAATCTTTCATCTCATCTGAGAAACTCTCTGTGCAATCTTCACTACCTTCCTCTTTATCACAAGTCAAGTTTCCTGTTGTCAATATCTCCTCATCTTTCATCAGAATAGAATTCTGATCCTCCATCTCTGTAACAATTTCAGTTATCTGTCCATTACTTTTCATTTGGCCATTTAATAAAAGAAATTTGTCATTATCAGCATTAATAACAAATTGATCATCATCAGACAAAACTGTCATGTCTCCATTGAAACAATTTCTTTTACAAAACAAGGATTTTATGAATTCTCTCTGTTGTAGTAATTTAGTTTGATCTTCATCTGAAAGATAATCATCATATGTTTCTTGGAAACATTTAGCTTTATTGAATATAGTTTCATCACATGAACTTTCCTCTTCAATACCTACATTTACACACAACTTGTCAGTTGTAAAACCATAAGACCTAATTGTCTTATTTGATGATTTAATCACCAAATCCTCCCGCGGTTTCAAGTCTTCTATACATTTTAGAAATTATTCAATGGTACTCCCTTCAATTTCTTCAAGTTGTCCAATTGATTGCTCAATTTCCAGCTTTTGGCCATCATCATAATTTAGACTTCCTCCACTTCCAATGTATTTAAAAGTGAAACTTTTCCTCAACTGTGTATGGACATTTTCAAAACATATGGATGTCCCCTTTTTCTCCTTTGTGACAATATCAGAAGTTTTTTCTTCTCCGCATGTTCTTGCTGCAAACATACAAAATTTGTCAGATGTAAAGTTATTCAACCTCTTTGTCTCACTTGAATTTTCAGTCTTCAAGTCTTTCTCCAAATACTCAATCATCCTGAGTAATTTCTCCTTCAGCCGAGAATTTATCATCTGCTATTTCTTCATCTGTAGCCTGTGCCACTTTATCTTCCTTCTTATAAGAAAACCACATCCCTGGTCTTCCTCTATCATCATTTTCAATTTGTTGAATTTCTCCTTGATCTCAGCTAACCCTTTCTCATACTCTTCATTTCTTAACTATTTCTATATGCCACTTGTCTTGGCATCTTCTTTCTTTACTTTCATTCTGTTGTGGCCTCTCTCAGAACCTCTATCATCTCTACTATGACTATCAGTAGTCATATTCTCCTTCACGAGTTCTCACTTATTCATCACGGGCTGCACTGAAACCTCTACAATAACAAGTCTTCCTTGTTACAACTTACCTCACCAATGCTTTCCTTCGGATGTGATCTTTTGGAAAGTAGTGGTCCACTATGTCTGGAACCTCTTGAGCATTCTCTCTGCTCCTTTAGGATTCAATCCTCTGCACCCTCTTAAGAACACATCTACTCTTTTCATCCAACCTTTGCTGGAATTTCTCCAAGTTCTGCCACACTCTCCTTTCTTTTTAGAAACCTTCACTAGCTTCCTTCATCACTGTTTTTCAAAGCTGTGATCTTCTTGCTGAGATGCTCCTCAATTGCTTGCAATCTGCATTCAAACAAAATTCTTCGACTAGAATAAAAAATACCTCACCTTCAGGGTATGGTTCAACCTCACTTGAAATTTCTTCATAAATCCTTCAATACTCTACTGCACTGTATTCTATCCTGTCAGATTTAGATCTGGTCAATTTGTCATCACCTTTCTATCTATATGCACATCACCTTGCAAAGCTTCAAAGCACATTGTCTTCAACTTCACATTCTGCAAATATGAATACCTTCATTGCATATTTGTTCAAATCTGTAATTTCTGTTAAATAGATTTAAAAATCAAACTTTCATCACTACTTCAGTACACATTCATTTCAAAATTTAATTTTCAAAGAGCTTATCCTGCTCTGATACCACTTGATGGTAGAACTACCTTTCCAATACCGACAATCTTACTTTCCATGCATAAAAATGCTCGCACCAAAAAAATATGCCCAAATAAAATATCAACTGAGCAATTTCAATAATGCGGAAGTTTCATTATCCCATGGTTTAAAACCATACAATGCATATCAAATGGTCTTGAAATTTAAACCCAAATCAACTTTAATCAGGGTAACATTTATAAGTGTGGTTTTCCTTCTATTGGCCTATGGTTAAAACCCAACACTATAACTTACCACGAAAGTTTATTTTCTCTTTCGATAATGGTTGAACTATATAATGAGACCTTCTGACGAAGGTCAAATCAATGTCGAATTGCATTTAAAACTTGAAGTATAACTTAACTTTGCCACATATATTAACATGTTTCAAGGCTTTATATTATAATCAAACATCTTATCTGGCCCACGGCACTTTAATTACATTCATCATTTGAAATCAAATCATATGACGTGTAGGTCCGTCAAATGCACATTCAATCAATATTATCACGTTTTCAAGCCCGTAAGGTGCACATACCAGGCCTATCATCCATGCAGCTTCATGATGTAAAAGTTGTTGGATCTCACCTGATCCCAATCGGATGGATATCACATCCGATTTACCTCTACACATTAACTCGCCAAAATAACACAAAATAGCTGGTATTTAAATACCATCGATTCCACGTGTTGAACGCTAAAGACCATTGTGTTGATTTCAAAATTACTACTTACTGTTTGAGAGGCAGTGCGATACTACTGGTTTGGATTCTTGAAACCACTTCAATTCTTTGCCGAACTCACGGTTCCGCTTAGCGCATGGTTCTAGTTTCCATTGGTTTAACTCCCATTGAACCACAGATCCTGTTCCACCAGTTCCACTACAACTTCATTTTGCGTCTGCCCACTTTACCTTTCATATTTCTTCCTTTGATTCTGATTCCTCTGCTTTAACGTATACACAGATTTAGATTTCAAATTCAAATAGGCACTCTTCCGCATAAGATCAAATTCCATATGAACCCATTCTCAATTCCGCCATTTGACCGATGGTTTCACTCTACCCATGGTTCCATCGTTGTTACTAATGCCTCTTCATACATTAGATCTCTGCATTAGGGTTTCATATGAAAATAGTTTAAAAACCTTTATCTTTCACCTAAGTATGGATTAGTTTCCATATCTAACGCCTGTGGTTCAAATCCACAATAAAACCCCAAACACGATTTCTAAGTCTTGATCCTCAACGCACTATGTATTCCCAAATAATATGTCCAATTTCCACTTGGATTCCCTTTCTTAAGATCTGATATATTCAGATATCAAACTCTATATTGAAACTCAAATTTGCTCCATGTCATCGACCCTTGCAGTGGTTGATGACTGCAATCTTTCCTTTGTTTGCTAAAAGGAGTGCACAAATCCTTCATGCATTTGGTTCAAAGCACAATGTCAACACTTATTAACATTGATTCTTCTATCGTATGCAGAGCCTCATCTCAGAGCTCTATTACAGAGGTTGTCATATAATTATTCATAGAAACTTAAACATCAGTCACATAGAATTAGATCAAAGAATACACATATATTTCAGAACCAAATTCCTTCATTCATATATATGAAATGAAATAAAAAAACATTCTCATATTTGGCCAGATTTCCAAAACCAAATGGCCCTGTTCACTGTCCGTAGGCTTACAGGAACAAACCCCTATTTTCCCTAAAACTGAATCACTCACACACTCTCCAAATCTTCTTGCTAAATGCCTTTGAGGCTTACATTTATACAAATTGATAATGAATCGATTTAGCTCCTTCAATGACTCAACAAAATTCTTGAGATCCTCAAAATCCTAAAATCTAGACTTAATCCCTAAACTTGATGAAATTGATTCGAGATTCATTCCTAAATCTAAACTGTCTCTTCATATTCCCAACTAATTGACTTCTCTCATGTTATCCAATCATTTGGGAACATTTGCAATTTCTTTCAATATTAAAATCACTCAAATTATTTAAGAGGTACATAAGAAATTAAAAACATAAGACCCCCCTATGTCTATTAAAATAGAAAGTATTTTTCGGAACCTAATGCCCCTGCATCACCCCCCACCCCCCCCCTCAAAATATAGTGAAAAATTGAAAGAACATACAAATGCTATGCCTTGGTTTCATTGATCATTGGAAGGATGGGAACCAGCAGAAAGAGTTGATGTTTGAGATAACAAGAGATTCTGTGGATCCTTATGGTTTTGAAACAAATTATTATTGTATGTTTGCAGGGGAAATCAGTAAAGAATGAAATTTTTTTGATGTTGTCATAAAGGATGAAGGGGGAGGACAAAATTTGAATTCTGTTGAAGAAGAAAATGAGATAGTTGAGTCTCATATACATGAAAATGCACAACTAAGTGAAGGAAATGATTTCCAGCCTACTGTGAAAGATAAAAAGAGGGAGGACTTGGTTTATGATGATGGCCAAGAACATAAAAAGGCAAAAGATGATATCAAGCATTCATATGTTATGCTTGAGACATCTAAAAAGAAGACTAGTGAAGACTTTCTGAGTCCTAAAAGAGACTTAGAACAACAAGAGAAAGGTTTGGTGATTGAGTCATCAAATAAGACCATTGGGTCTTGTGAGTTTAATGATGACAATTTGAATGTGTTTACAGGTTGTGTAGAAGACAATCCATCTCCTAGAATTGTCTCAACTAAAGCTGAAGTATATCTAGCAAGACATAATGAAGAAGAAAATTTTCAAGCAAGGTATGATGAAGAGTACCTTGCTGATGAAGACCAAGTTGAGTTGTTGTAGCAGAAGGAATTTATAAGTTCCTTATTTAATTAAGGGAGTAACTTTAACGGAGATGAATTAGTAATGCCTCATGAGATGAAATTTGTTCTTGATGAGGAGAAAGAGGAATTGGCTTGCTTAAATAGCAAAGGAAGATTGTTGGAAAAACATTTAGGACTATAATAGAAATAAAGAATCAGAATTTTATTATGATTAAAGATGAAGAGGCAGTGTCACAAAGAGGTTTTCTTAGTAACAAGGAAGAAGAAAGCCATAAATATTAAAGTGAGGCAGTTATCTCTCAAGCTAAAGGAAATTCAGTCCTAGAAGTGGAAAAGACTGAATTGACTATTACGACTAGTGAAGAAGAAGAAGGACAACAATGGAGTGTCATCAAGGAAGAGGAATAGAGTTATGTTGAAACTATAATACAACATATTGAAGAGGCACTTGAAGGGAATAAAGTAATTAGTGAATGGGTGAGTTGCTTGTTGAAAGCATTTTCACAAGAGAAAGACATTGTAGACAATAAGATGTAATCGTTTCAAACTGTAGTTGAAACAAAGATAGATACTAGTTTCTAAAACTTAATTTTGTTAACTGGTATACAGGAAAGAGTGAATAATATATTACTGTAGTCGGAAAATTAGAAGGAAATTAACCTTTTGAAATTAAATTTTCAAACAAGGAAAAGAAGAGGGATGTTGCAGAGGGAGATATCTTCAGAGATATTCAGGAATTTTGGGTGGCAGCAATTTCCAAAGAAATATTTGTGGAAATATCTAGGACAAAGTATAGTAGAATGTGTTGGCATAGGGCTGGAAATAAGATTATATTACAGTAGAATATTGGATTGCAAGAAACCATAGATGAACTATGGTAGTTAATGTAAAAACCTAAGAAGAGTTACAACAAAATGAAGAAAGTAGTCCACTGCAGAATTGTTTGGAAAGTGAAGAACAATGAAGGTAGAAGTAGAGGAGAACTACAACACAAAGTATGGAAGCCTGGAAGATTGCAGCTAAAGAATGGTGAAGACAATGCAGCTTATGGACAGTAGAAAAATACAGTTTGGGATCCTGGAAGATTCAAGCATTGAAGACACATGACCAGGAGGTCATGAATTTTTTTACCTCGGGAGTATGATGCAGGAGAATTAAGGTACAGTGAGTAATGTGACAAGCTGGTCACATGTTGTGGCTTGGGAAGAGGACTAGCAATCCTAATATTTGAAGACTTTAGTTTTAATGTATTTTGTTTAAACTTAATTTGGGCTAACGCAATCATTGTAATCTGTAGGTTAAAAGAATAGTTAGATTATGATTACTTAGGCATTTAGTTGAATAAACAGTTCTGAAACTAATTAACAGTTTCTCAACCATATGGGGACATTGGGAAAGACATAAAATAGAACCAAATCCACCAATGGGGTTTTTCCTTCCAGAGAGAGAAAGAGATAACAAGAGGTAAATAGTTGTGAAAGAGGGTTGAAGAGAGAGTAGGAAAAAATGTAAAAACCAGCCATCCTAGGGTTTGGTTATGTGTACTTTCATTTATAATTTAATTCCAAGTGTTTTGGATTTTGGTCGGGCTCTCTCTTCTAACCTGTTAGTTTTATTTCCCTGTCGAATTCAGGTATGGTACTTTGTTTTTATCCATGTTATTATATCTGCGTATTGTTTTTTGTTAATGAATAGACATACTGAGCGAGAAGACAAAGTTTCTGTGAACTTCGTGTAGACAAAACTATGGTAGAGACCGAGGGATGATGAGAGGAAGAACAATCTCATGAGGGAATCCGCCCATTTGTAGACTAGACAAAGCTTAGGAGAGATGGTGTTGAAATATTCCATAATAATACCGAAGGCGTAGTGTCAAGGAAGTAGTATCGCAGAGCAGTGATAGCTGAAAGAAGAGAAAATCGACTAAGGACAGAAATACTAAGAAGAATTCCAAGTGAGGAACCAACAACAAGGATCGAAGCACAGATCCAAAGATTTAAGGTTTGACGACAGAGATGAGTGCAGGCAAAAGAGTCGACGAAGAGCCGAGAAGGTTGAGTGGATGCCTATTATTAAATCGCATGTCCAAAGACAAGAGATGAATAGTTAAGGTGATTTGAGGAAGTGCGAGACGGACACGTATCGACAGGGCACAATTTCACATCGGCGATTGAAGTATTTAAGAGTTAAGGATTTCGCAAGTTAAATATTTTAACTTGCGATGCGAAGTGGGATGGAGAAGAAGTTGCCCAGACCATTCAATCATGCAAAAAATCAACGATGGATGACGAATCGTGAACTCGCACTTCGCAAATTATAGCAGATATCGTTTAAGTGTTTGCACAACATTTTAATTGGTTGTGATGCGATAAGAAGGAGGGAAAAGATGTGGATTTTCAGATCGAGGACAAGCCAACAATGGAGATTGCATTGGACTGTAAACAATTTTGCACTTTGCAATGTATAGCAGTTATCGTTTAAGAGCTCACAAGCTAAATATGATAAATTGCGATGCAACACAGTAAGGACAGGAAGATGTGATGTGATGAGGGGAGGCCACATGGCAACACTGTGCAACAACGCATTTCACAATATTTTGTGGTTTTAGCATATTCGGTAAAGAGTTCGAAGTTGCGGGCAAGAGACTGCAAAATGGTGTGATTGGTTATCAATATGTGGGACCCGAGGGCTCCGGTTTCATGTAAAGTGTAAAGTGATATGGGTAAGTGTGGTTTGTTTAAGGTGATCACTATTTGATTGTGCATGCATGTATGTTAAACCACCTCCGACATATTTATATTCCATTGTGTATAAAGAAAATTATGTGGGTCCTAACCCATAAGTCCATGAGTATAAGTTAAAATGCAGTTATAGTTGCATCAAATTTTTTCAACTTGATTCATTGAAATGATTTGAGTTATCATTATGATTAAAATTAAAATCATTGTTGTATTCCTTATGGAATTTAACACACCTCACACACCTCCATTAATTTCACTCTTTGCAGATGATTCCAGATTCCTTAGGTAATTTAATCAGCTTAAGTATCTTAATGTCTACCATTGCTTTAATTTAACTGTGTCGAGAAAAAAACATAAAAAGATTGACTTCCATGATGTCCAAAATATTTCTCATTGTAAACTAATTTGAGGTAACGCCTCCTCAAGTCTATCACATTGATAACAATCCCCCTTGGGAATTTTATGTTTTGTTAGGTATGTGAAATACTTTCCAAGTGAATTGCAAATTGTAATTGTAGACCTCAGCTATGGGAATTCTAGGATTACGAAGAACTCTTTAGGAAACATTGCTTTCATAGAGTGAAGTGAGCAACATGAAGTATTTGGAGGTAAGGGAGTTGAAACTTCTTCTTCTTTTTTTAGTTTTGAGTTGTTGGGTTGTCCAATATGTGAACTACCATTTCAAGAGTTAAAAGGTTAATGGGATTACTCACTAGTGCATGCTTCTAGATCTCTAACACTTATTATATATAAAATGCTATATCCTTTTACATCTAAATACATTTTTAACAACATTCATTGGTTTGCATTTTTTTTTGTTAAATCAACTTAAATAAAAATGAAAAATCAAATCATTGAAGTGAAAAATAAAATGGTTATACATTATATCAAAATTATTTCTTATAATAATGTGTTTCATCTCATATTTCCTAAATATTTTTGTTTTTTATACAATTTAGTTTTATTTTCAATTTATCTCTAACTTCATATAAATTGAAAAAATAATGTATTTCATTTTATATTTCCCGAATCTCTTTTTTTTTTATAAACTTTAATTTTATTTTCAACTTATAATCAACCATTTACAAAATTTTCTTTCCAAAATATTTTATCACTAAATATTTTACAAGTTACTAAAGATTTATCACAATTTTTTCTTTTTTTTACAAATTAGTATGTTACTGATATGCTTTTCTCCCAGTTAATAATGATAAAATGCACGATATGAATTGAAATAAATAATGTTTTAATATATTAGTTTTATATTTAATAGTTTTATAAATATTTAATAACTTTTTTTATATTAAAATAAAAAATATCTTAATTCTGTACTTACAATTATTTATATATTTATATTTTATAAATTTATATTGCTAGAAAACATCTAGTTCTTTTATAGGTTTTAGGTTGACTTTTCTAAAAGTTCCAGAGAGATAGGAAATAAAATAAAATAAAAACATTTGAATTTATAAAGAAAAAAATCATTTGAATTTATAAAAAAATAAAATAAGAAGATATTTATTTATTTATTTATTTTAATCATAGATAATATATTTGTAAATATGTTTAATTAATAAGATAGCATGTATTTACATTCATGAATTGTAAGAAAAATATTGTGACATGCTTCCTTTAACAACACTGCATATGCACTGGATTTTTGAAAACAGGGGACGGAATGGAGAACCCAGCGAACTTGCTCTTGCCCTAGGGTTTCAAACACCAAGAGCTGCCGCCGCTAGTTGGTTCGCGCAGGCCTGGTTCTACCGCCATTACTCTGAATACAGGCAGACCCCTGCGAGGAGAAGGAACGGATATCTGCCTATTCGCAACAATGCATAGGACGAGGCGATGACTGAAACCGGGGGGCGATTTCTTGCGGGGAAATGGTGCGTCTCTCAGCACACAACAGCCACGGCCATCACAGTCCTTTGGTCGTCTAACTGTGAGATGGCAGGAAAGGGCGACCTTGCCTTTCCTTCTTATGGCCGCCGCCCCATTTTCCTCTACGCCTTTGCTAGCAGTTTTTTTACCTGGGCTATTGCTGCTCTGAACTTCCACTTGCAGAAGAAGTCCCAACTGGATCTGGAGCTGGCCTTGCAGCCCAGAGAACCCGCTGAAACGACTTCGATGCCCCTTCCTGGCAGCTGGGATCCCTCTCATCCCCAGCAAACGACATTTCAGATTCAAATAATTCTTTTGACGGGAAAAACCCTGCTCCTTGAGGTACAACCCTCATTTACTGGGTGCCATCTCTCACAGATCCTCGAGAAAAGGTTGGGGATTCCTTCCTCCCTTCTGCGGCTCCTCTTCGCAGGTAAGCAGCTTGACTACAATCTGCCTCTTTCCTATTACAAAATTGCAAGAAATGCCACAGTGCTCCTATCGCTTCGACTAAGGGGAGGTGCTGTTGGGCAATCCTCTGCCTCCAAAGGTTTTTCCTACAAAGATGCGGTTCATGCACAACCTGCCAAGAACACTGCTCAACCAGCTGAGGCACCCAAACCTTTCTTGGTGGACAAAATGAAGAAAGCCCCAGCTATTGAAATCACTCATCCTACTCTGGATGATCAATACCAGACATTTGCAGAAACTGCCATCATTTGCAGATTTAACGGACTATGGCCCCGTACTGCTGATCTATACCAGTGGATCCGCACCAATTGGACCAACAACAGCAAAGTCTTTTTATGCTCGAAAGGCTTCTTTATTGTAGGCTTTGCCTTCAACGAAGATTACCAGAAGGCCTTAACGGGAGGCCCCTGGTTCTGGGGTTCAGCCGGACTTTTCCTCACCCCCTGGTTCCCAGACTTTGACCCCTCTACTGCTGTCATCACCAAGCTTCCTATCTGGGTCAGGCTACCAAATCTCCCTGCGCATCTTTGGAATTTTGTTGTCTTTCAATCAATTGGGGATACCCTTGGCCGCTTCCTGGCAACAGATGCATCAAGGGCGGAGAAGGGTATATATACCTTTGGCAGAATTTGCGCGGAAATTGACATTAGCAAAGGGCTGCCAGATCAGATCATCCTGAAAGTTTGGGACTTCCATTGGGTGCAAACGTTGGACTATGAGAACACAGCCTTCAGGTGTCGTCACTGCCATCAGACAGGTCATCTCCAGAACTCATGTGCAACGTTCCTCGACAAAAAGAAGAACCTCAATCGCAAATCCAAATCCAAGAGTTGGATACCTTGTGACAGACCCCCTACGGATGACTTAGAATCCTCTAGCTCTGATGAGGAGGATATTGAAGTGGAAGAGGAGAATGTGGAGCATCCAAAGGACCCGCCCTCAGATCGACTCGAGGATCCCACTGCGCCTTTGATCTCGCAGAAACGCTCTCATGAGTCTTCTTCATCCGACTCAGACAAGGAGATTTCACCTACAGCACAGAACAGTCTGCAAGTGGTTCCAGTCCAGCCAGATCAGAATGGTTGGGTCAAAGTCAGTAAAAAGAAAGGGAAAAAATGTCGTATGGGAGACTCTGCCCATGCTGGGTAGACTCCTCAGTATAGCTTGTTCTTCTCTGTTCTCTTTGTTACCTGTCACTTTTGCCATGGTTGCTCTATGGGACCGAAGTTGATACTATATCATTTCTGGTTCCCTTGCTTTTTTAGCTTCGCTTCTATGCGAGCTCTGATTGTACCATATTTCCCTTCTTAATAGATTTAGTCTTATTCAAAAAAAAAAGATAGCATGTATTTCATATCATTTAATACCTTAAATTAAATTAATGTTAATATTAGTTAGACAACTTTTGAAATAAGAATCACACAAATTGAACATAACATATGTTTACAGTTTCTTAGTCTCAGACAAAGGCGAAAACCATGAAATAAATTGCAATATGATTAGCAGCCTGCATAACATATGCTTATAATCTCTCAGCCTCAGGCAGAGGCCAGAATCCCTAAATAAGTTGCAATATCATTAGCAGCCTGCAGAGTATAAAGCTAAGTTAAAAATTCAATCGATTCTAACCTGAACTAATGCTAAACATACTTTTCCAAATACTATAGTGTCATGCCATAGCAGAGTATACAGTAAAGTTAAAAATTCAAATTAATGCTAAACATACTTTCCCTATTACTATATTACTATAGTCCATGCCGGAGTACACGGAATGAATAGACTGAAAGTTGAAAAGGTAATTAATGGCAAAACCCTTCGGTAACCTGCGGACTTCGCCCAGGACCTGCGATCTTTAAACTTCTCCTAACCAAAACCCTGATCCAATCCACGTCAGCTCTTTATTTTTTTAATGAAGAAACTCCCTTTCTATTTGCCACGATTTCCACGTAACACTAGCGGGTACACACCTTTATAACATTGGGTTACAATATTGTTGATGGAACGTGGGAGTAGTTTTTGAATTTTCAAAGTGAGTTTTTCCTCCTCGTACCTCAGCTCCTATAAATTTCAAAGTGAAATTCTCCTCCACCTACCTTCGCTTCACTATGGTAGGCAGAGTGTGTGGGCCCTGCAGGTTGTCTCATTATTTCCATGCTCAGGTGAAATCATTTTTTTTTTTCAACTATGTTATATTTAATAGTGACCTTACCTTCCTCTTTTCAAAATTTTATTCTTTCTATTATTTCATATGCCTAAATGTAAAGAGCAAAGTTTCATCTATAAAGGGGCTTTTTATATAAAATATATATATGTTTGTTTAAATTTATAAATAATAAACTCTTTTCTAAAACTTGTTTTAAAGCGAAACAAAAATAACCTTGTTTTTTAAATTTAATATTAAACATAAATAATTAAAAAGTTAATATTAATATGTAAATGTTTTTCATAAGTGGGTGTAACTAATATATGTTGTGAAAAAGTGAAAATCAACCAATATTTATCGTTGAATTTGTACCTACTGAATTTCAATTGAGGACATTTATTTAATCTTATAATTATATTGATTTTTTTTTAATTGATTCTTATTTAATTTTATTATATAAAAATATAGATTAATGGCCTAAAATTAAAAAAGGAAAAATCTATTTTTATTTAGTAATAAATTATTTAAAATATAAAATTTTAATAATAATAATAATAATAATAAATTAATTAACATTAATAAATAAGAATTATAATGATTACCAATTAATCACTAAATTAAGAAAAATTTCATCACATTAATATCTTATTATTGAATGACAAATATAAACCAGAATTTTAATAAATATAAAGAAGAATCTTGATGGTGCATTATGAATTTATTTTAGAGGTTTGGTACTATAATAACATAATTTGTAATAGCATTTCATTCCAAAATTTACAAAGAAAATTTTGTATTTTAGGATGAATAGGTGATAGGATGTGTGAAGCATAAGCATACAATAATGTATAAATAGATTTAATATTTATCATGTGTATGTTATCCCATTTAGGGGTTGGCTGCCTAAATGTCTTTAATTAACATGTGATCATTGGTGTATAATGCATTGATATAGTAATCTAAAAGAAAAAAGGTTGTTAAAATTGACCATAAGTGAGAATATTCATTAAAATAGTTGTACATTACCCTTTCTCAACCTCCATTTGATTCTAAATAGTAGCATGAGGCACCTCTTTGTGCACATCCCATGCTAGATAAAGCTAAATGTAAATGAACCTAATTTATAAATGTTTTTAAATAGAGGTAACTGGTATTTTCCATGGTCGTTGTGCTATGTAATAAGGAAGGATGAGATTAAAGTCAATCATAGAGGTGCTTAAAAATACATGAATGAGATTATGATCTAGACCTATTTTTGGTGTTATTTTATTTTATTTTTTAAATACTTCTAATCATATCCAAGTGTCTAGGTAGTTTTCATTTCATTCAAGTATGATTGTTTCTCTTCATTATTTACCTATGCAACATGGCAACTTCACCACTATTTTTCTTCATGGTAGTTTATGAATTCATCCTGATGCATTTGAGAAAACAATGTACCAATCAATTATCGAAACATATCAATATGCATCACATATCATGTGATAATACTATGTAAATGTTAAATAGTTTTGAACATTGTAGTGTAAATAATTGTTGAATTCAAAACTTAAGTAATGATTTGTTTCTAGAATGGATATAAACTATTGGATTTAAAAATATTTGTAAATGTTATATGTATTTTTTCTTTCTTTTTTTTTATGTATCTTTTTCTTTTTTTTTTATTTCCAACATCCTTCACCATCTATGTCCTAGTCTGATTGTTCTAAAATTTTCTCTCCATCTATGCATAACCTTTCATTCACATGCATGGATGTGATTTGGCTAAAACAATATATTTTCCATATAAATATATAAATAATAGATTAAAATGACAAAACATGGTACTAAAGTTTTTAAAACAAAATCATCCACAAATAGTGTTCTTATTAGCTATATCTTGCTAGAGATAATGCAATCAACAAATATATTTCTATTTTAATTGTAATTTTCGTTAATATAAAGTTATATTCCTATTTTTTTACTCAAAATCAACTATATTTAAACTCAGCTGGAGTAGCTACACTGTAGTTCTTGTTCAAATCTGGGTGTTGGTTCGTATTTTTCAAAGTTTAATAATGAAACTATGTTGTAGGGAACACTAGCTTTGTGACCCTGTTTCTTATTAAAGTTAGTTGCAATCAAATTATCAAATTTTTTATTAACTTTGTATATCATTTTAAAATTGAGATTACATTTTTGTATTTATTTTCATCTTCTATGGAAATATTACGAGACATTAAAATGACGTTTTTACTAATAATAATTTTTTTAATATAACCTCTAAATATATGGATAAATTCTTACAAATTAGTTACATTAGAAAGATGAAAAAAATAGACAATGCTATTTTAAAGGTATTTCAAGATATTTTTTTCTAGATGTAAGCATGATTGAGAGGATGGGAGTGGTCAATAAATTTCTTTATGATTCTAGTGAAAGAAAGAGACTCAAATGTTTTAGTTAAATGAGCATGTGGTGCTAGAGGTGGATAAGTTTCAATGAGTAGTTTTTCCTCTTTTTCATCTATTTTTTCTTAGTATTTGTTTCCATTTCTCCTTCCAATATATCATATTTGATCTTAGTAGATTTATTCCTCCTCATCATCATTATACACAAACACACAAAAAAAAACTCATGTATTTCTATTTTATGAATTAAATAGTCATCAATAATATATGCATATTTCAAAATTGTTAGTATATCATTTAAATAAGGCGAAGTATAGTAAACATTATTCAAATTTAATAATTGGTCTATCACATTCAGTTTCAACACATATTCATGATAACTAGTGTGTGTTGTGTGTGTAGGTGTTTGAAAAATGGTTGTTCAAACAACTTGGAAAGTTGTAATAATAGTTTCATGGGGGCATGGATGAAATTTGAAAGGAATGGCTACATTTCAATTTGAAGAGTGAACCAAAGATCAACTCTTGAGTATTCAAAATTTAACATAAACTATTCTTTCATATGAAAGTGAGACATATTTTATGATTCCATGTGTACCTCACAAGTTTATTGGCATTATGGCTAATGTGTTGTCCTTGATGGAAACCTATTTGATAAAGATGTCAACATTATGGAAACATGATGATTATGTCAGCATTAGGGTAATAGGATGATTATGCATGCTGGTAAAAATGTGATAGATATGATGGGAAAAGGAATGGAAATTTTAGAGAGAAGGATATGATAAATGTCGAATTTTGGAAAGTTTACATGGATCCTTTGAAGAAATATCATGTACATATGCATTTATGGTGAAGAAAATTAGCGTACATAATACGCACCATGGTAATTTGAATACAAAGGTCATGACCATGGTATTGCCCCACAGTAATTAATGCGACAACAACTATTTGATCCTGTCAAAGAATACCAATGAAATTAATAAGGGATTGACTTAAGGTATTGGTTAAGGTTAATGGTATATAAGGAGATGGAGATCAAAGTGATAGGTGTGTATGTTATGCACCATTAATGTGTAATTTGATCTAAAACATGTGTGCACCAAGGAGCATGGAGGAGGCTTGGATCTAATAAATTTGAAAGTATAGTGAAGACTAATGAACATGATTGATTGATTTTCTTATGATTATTCCTAATAGGGGTAGATATCTAGTGATAATTATCTTCTGACATGAAAGTGTGACCATGAGGTTTGTGAAGTGTGTGAGGTATGATTCAATGATTTCAAATTTGTATATCAGTTTACGTCTGGATGGTCACGTACATACATAGAATTATCTTTGGGTAATAATGTACATATTCTTTGAATTGATTTTGGTATGTTCAGAATTTGTACATGGGTGTTAAGAATGGTAAGAACATACATATGCATATGTGATTTGTAAAATTCGTGTATACATGTTAGGATTTTCCAGTATGGTGTGTTGAGGATATCTGATCATTTTTATTATGTTTGTTGTTCTCTGTCGATAATGTTTATCTGATAATGATCTTTGTTTGACAATACTGGTTGGGTTGAATTGAATATGGAATGGAATGATGATTAGTGATGATGCTACTGTGTGGATATCTGTATTTTTTTCAATAATATTTGATGGAATTAGTATCTTATTTAGTGATTGGTTCAGCATGACAATTATTAAGATTCAACTGTTAGTGATTTGAGATATGTACGCAGGTCTTCTTTAGAAAAAAATGCATACATACATGGGTATAATTCATAACATTAGCATATACATTCTACCGTATGTTTGATCATGGTTGGTTTGCAGTAACAACATTTTGTTTCTATGATGAATAATATATGGTATGGTATACTTATGAGTGGTTATGAGTTGAATTGATCTGATATGGATTGGTTTGATCTAGTTGCAATGTATATTAATATTTAGCGATGGATTTATTGATTCAATTAGTTAATTTATTGGGTGTGTTGGTAAAATGATTGGTTTTAGACTTGTTATTTTATATTGGGCTGAAATGATGGAAGTCGGTCCAGTCTAAAAATATGTTGAAAAGTGGCCTGCAAGTTTGACGTTTTGAGTCAAGTCAATCCACACTTATGAAATACTATAAAATTTTGTTCAAAAATCTCCTACGGGTTGGATCCTTCAGTGAGGGAGTCGAAGCTTCCTTCTAGTAGTGGTTGGAAAAAATTTCAGGGGGTAGGATCTCCCTTCCTGTGGGTATCGGTAAACGATATCAGGGAGTTGGAGCTCCCTTCCAGTGGGTGGAAGAGAAAAAGAGAAGGTTGTAGCCTTGTACAGGTGGGTGCCTGCATAGTGGTATAATTTTGTTTCAGTACAAGATTGTAATATTTTTTCCTTTATAATAAGAGAATAAGACACAAACAATGACAGTGGTGGTTTTCTCCTACATTGGGTTTCCACCTTAAATCTTAATGTTCATGTGTGTTCATATGTTTCTTGTGTGTTTGTGATCTACCTTTTCTTTACTACTTATGGTTTCCAATGAATAATTAATTAATGACACATTGATTAAAGATGAAAAAATGATCAAATATATGAAAAGTTAGTTAAGTGGATATACGCAGTTTTCATTCATCATAGTCGTGTTCATATATCAGCTTCCTGAATCATAGTAGCATACATAATTCAAAATAATAAATTAAAAATTGAATTTATTTTAACATACTGATTCACCCCCCCCCTCCCCCCCCCCCCATTCAGAGTATTTTTCCCAACAATTGGCACTAGAGAAGGTCACTTCAATTGAAGCTTAACCGCCTAGAGTGGATCGGGGATGATGCGATAGAAGAAGATAGCTCAAAGGAATGAGTGAGAAAATTGTGGTAATATATCAGATGAAGTGAATGTTATAGATGTCAGAAAATATTCAGCTTTAGGATCACCTCCACTTTCAATTGATAGAAAATGAAGAAGAAAATGACAACGAATTATCACATATTGGATTTTGTTGTAATTGTGGTCCATTTCATTGTCTATATAATAATGAAGATAGAAAATATGATAGTGAATAAAATCAAATTTCTCTCATGGGTAAAAGTGAAAATCAGAAGAAGAAAAAAAATGATGTCCCTAGAAGAAAAATAACAAGGAAAGTAAGAAACAATGGAAACTGAAGGTATGTCTATGCAAAGTAATGAAGATTATCAAGAATGGAAAGAAAATATGAAGTCTAATCTAATGAACATTGGATCTAATGTTTTGTACTTGGTATGCAATGCATTCACTAAAAATCCCCCTTCAGGAGAAGAAGTGAAAAATAAAAATAAGGCATTAAGTGACATCATTAATAGTATACCATATTCAACATTAAAAAGGGTTATGTGTTATGCAACTACTAACGAAGTATGGGATAATATACAAGGAATCCATGAAGGAAAAACAAAGGATGATTGTTCATAAGAAGAACCAATAGGTAATATTGTCTCTAACGAAAATGATGATGTATCAAAGATGAGTATGTTATGTCAAATGGAGTCACTCATTTAGAATAAGAGATGCTAAAGGAAGTTATTAATCGTAGAAGAAAAAATTATTTTTCCTTGAACATGATTAAAATATTAAGGATAATTTGGAGGCATATCAGAGAGATAATGTTAAATTGGTAACAACTACAATAGTATCTAATCAATATTGTGAAGGAATCGAGGTTGAGATTGTCTCTCTAAAACATGATCCTGAAAATTAAAACAATCGAAATTAAGAGATACTTCAAGTATTTGAAGCAGAAGAGAATAGGATGTAGAAATATATCATTGAATTAAAGGAGAAATTAGAAGAAGGAAGGAAGCTTAAATAAGGAATGTGGAAGCAATATCTTGAAAAGAAAGAGAAATACCAAATAATGGATGTTGATGTAAGAATTCTTAAAGGTAAATTAGAAGAAAATAATAAACAATTGATATTTCAAGATAGTACTAATATTTTAGATAGATTTATGAGTAGTCATATGTCTCCTTCCATTAAATCTAGTCTTGCCTTACATGAAACTATAAAAGGAGAATCTAGTTCACAAGCTTGTGCAAGAACCTTGGAGGATAACAACATGAAATCTGAAATTATTGTTATAGAGACAAGAATTCAATCAAACCAACATCCAAGGAATTTGAATTTTCAAAAAAATAAAATTCCTCCCAATCATAGAAACATTAATAGATTATATCCTCTAATAAAAAAATTAGAACTCTTTATGTGTCATAACTATGGTCATGTTGCAGCTAATTTTTGAAGAATATTTTTTGAATATCAAGTAAGTAATCATTTCATAAGAAGATCATTAGCTCCCAAGTACTCACATTTCTTTAAGGGGTGTTCTTTTGCTTGCAACATATTCGGTCGTAAAGCTATTTATTGCAATAAAAGTAATATAAAACAAAAATATTATGATTCCTCTGAACATAAGATGTTATGCTTGTAACAAGATTGGGAATGTAGAAAAATAATGGAGGAACAAACTAATGAACCTCCACAGACAACAGAACCTGAAATAATATAAGAATTTTTTTGTAAAAACACTTGAGGAAGATGAATCCACCAACACTTCTCATATTAAGCAGAAAGAAGAAGAACATGTAAGGTGCGGTCATTATATTTTCTCATTTGAAGATGAAGATGAATGGTACATAGACAACAAAGGCCTTGATCATATGACTAGAGATAAGAACAAGTTTGAATCTCTCAAGAAAAACAAATATGATAAGGTTATTCTTCGAAATAGTGCTTGAGAAAAATTTATGGGAAAAGGAAGAGCTAAAATTAATAATTTTAGAAGATCAATTGATACATTATTAGTTCAAGGGCTAAAACAAAATATTTTAAGTGTAGGTCAAATGGTGGATGAAGGAAATATAATTTTGTTTACATCAACCAAATTCAAGGTTATTGTTGGAGCGGGCTCCCCCAAGTTCGAAGGCCAGTTTTGATCTATTTTTTAGTCGTGTGTAGCGGCTTTGCAGTGGGTTAAATCCCCTCATGAGTTGTAATGGGTAAAAAGGGTAGAAAAAGAGGTCAAAAACCATGATTTTCGCACCCTAGAGTAGCACAGGCTAAAGGTATGAATAGAACTCTAGATCGAGTCTAAGAATTTATTTTTTCGATAAGTCTAAACATTGATGATAGAAATGGCTATTTTTTGATAATTTGTGCATATTTTTCTAGGTAGAAGGCTCCTGATGGCTATGTGTGCGAAGACCTGAGTCCTGCTCTATGCGGACCCCACTTGTTATGTGCATGGGTGGCTGAAGAATTTTTTTTATGAAGGATATGATATGATATTAATAAATACTGTTGTTGCAGATATCTAAATTCTGAAGTGCATCTATTGTTTATGTTATGAATTTTTCTGCATATTATTTCTGATTCCTGTATTGTCTACAATTAGATACCTTGTGGAACTGTTTATGGGTTTAAATGAATATTTATTGGATGAACTAATGTTATAAGCATCTGATATTGTTTGTTAAGAGTTATTACTCCAATTATAGATTTTCTGTTAACATGCATAAGACATCTTTCACACTTGAGCTCAAATTTATCTATAAGGGTTTTCTAGTTATGGATTCTGTTTTGAAGGTCTGTACCTAGTTATTATGGATCGTAGGGTACCCACATCATCCAAACCTCTCTCAGGGTGTGGAAACCTGGTTCCAAGCTTCAGGTGAGACTTTGACTTGTGTAAGCAGGTCACTATCAAAAGGGCGAGTAGTAAGAGGGTTTTACTAGTTAACCTCAACTTCGAACCTAGGTCAGGACCCCTCAATCCAAAAAATGGTTCCATTGCCAGGACCGGGAACATTTTGAGAGAGGTTGGGTGATGTCGAAAGGTCATTGGCAGCCATTAAAGCCTAAACTAGATGACTAGTTTGAAAAACAAATTCAGGAATTTTCCCTAAAAGAAAACTTAAGGAAGAAGCTATTCGCTGAAGAGTGGAAGAATAAGTATATTTTCACAAAGGTACATGAGATATTCTTTGTCACTTTTTCACATGAACTACAAGAGTGATGGAAAGGTTAGCGAAATTCCAAACCTATTGGAAAGACGATCAGGTCACGCAGTGGACCCCTAAATTGATCCAACAATTGGAAAAGACTGATAATTCCACTACCCTTACTGTAGATCATCAGGTCGACAACATCTTGGTTGGGTTTGTGACAGAGTTTGCATTTGATCATTTTGTGTCATAATCTCAAGCTAAAAGGAGATTTTTAAAGGGATTGAGAGGTAATTTCCTACAAAATTTTCCCCTACTGATTAAGATGTTATTATGCGAAAAGGTTATTTTGTGCAGCCACAATGAATGAATGACCCCTAATCAGAAAGAAATCACTACATGCAAAGGTAAATAATATCGGGTTAATTAGAGAAGGGACATATCTATATACAATCCTTTGAGAAACTCACCTGATACAAAAAGAATCGAGGCTATGCATGCTGAAAATAACCCTCTTGCTACGCCACCATCAAATTCTTGCACGGGTAAGAATCCTCCTACCCCAAATCACCCCCACCCGCGGAATATATGGCCATGCATATGAATCTACTATTCGAAATACTCAGAGGGGCTGTGAATTAGTATTCCTTCCAATTGGAGCATTAGTTAACCTTCAGTTATTATCAGTGTTTGTACAATGATAGCAGTAAACAAAAGGAACACAAATGCACACACTTTTTAAGGTGGAAACCCATCCAGGACAAAAACCACATAATTATTTTCTAATAATTCTTTAATATTCAACTCCAATTGAAAATAAAGCTCCAAGTTCCTAGAATCTAGAAAAGCATTCTTCTCCAGCTCCTGCTGGATGGATGCTCCAATGCCCAAGATTTTTCAGCAGTCAACTGAATGGATACCCCAATGCCCAATCAGCTACAACTCACCCTAGCACGACCCTACCATCTTGTAGAAGAATAAAAGAAGAATAGACTCTTGTACCAGGGAAAATGGTTCACTTTACAAATATATAGAATGATGTAGAAGAAGAAGACACACTAGACCATAACCCCAACTATGACACAACCACCTAATGATTATCCTAGACCTCCCGACACTGCCTCTTCAAATCTTGGCAGATAGACCCTAGTACAATTTTTACAATAATGTATTTACAATGAATTAGTACAATGATACCTTTAGTGTGACTGTATGTAGTGTTGCCGACTTCAAGACTTCATGTGATGAACTTCATGCTACCTTCTGTTGCACCTTTCTTTGCTTTGCTGCGCTAGAAATTCTGGTCCTTTGCAGCCCTTGAAAACACATAATCTAGATTTTTCTTGCCTTTTAGGAGCTCGATATTAAATCTAGTGTATCTCTGTTATTTTTGATCCATAATATATGATTTTTGGTCCTGAAATAGTTCTTTGATTTGTCTTTCCAATGCCACAGGTAAGACCCAATTTGGATTCTTCAGGAGATAGTTATGCACAATCCCTCACAATGCCCTGATTATGGACAGTTCCAGTAGAGCGAAATTTTATGGCATTCTACATGTCCTTGTTTCTTCATTCAGCTCTAAAATTTCTAGAGAGAAAGCTACAGTCCATGCACTATCTTCCACTTCTTACAGAATTCCAATCTGATACTCAAAGAGAGAGTTATGACGATTTTCCCAAGGTCACTTCTTTGAGATGAATTTTAAGAGCCTACAAAAACACTGACTTCCACAAATCATATCTCTAAAAATATTGTGCACCTTGATCTGAAATGTTTACAAGATCTTCCCCAAGATTTCAGCTTCGTGTCATAAAAATTTTAGGTTCTGAAACTTCGTATAAACAAAGTTAGAGCAAAAATTCCATGACGACCTGTTTCAGATAGCGGAATCCGTGCATAAGGAGGATACGAGGATCACAAATTAATTAAATTATTAGGTTGATAGGGGCTTCAACAAGTGAACGTGTGAGGGATTTTAGGAGCTTCAAAATTATTAATTATTAACTTTTCAATGACCCATGCGACAACCCTATGGGGTTTTAGCCCACTAATTGGGGTTACAAACTTCAAACGGAATATCACTCAAACCGTGAAGAATTAAGTTGCGTGCCATAGATCAACGGAAACATATCGACAAGTAGAAACCTCAAAATCATTCTTGACCTTGAATATAGTAATTTGATAGGTAAAACTTCCCATGGAATATTGGGGTAGCCCCTGGTGTTGTTTGGGTTGACATCAATGACAACCGCTAATAATAAATCTCCCCCTTTGGCATTGATGACAACATAAGTACTCCCCCTGTGATCATGACACCTCTTCCTACAACATTATCTCCCCCTTTGACATCAATGGAAAAGGGTAGCTCCCCCTGACACACAACAATCTTGTGGACCTATACACACTTCCACTCCCCCTGACACACAACTATCCTGTAGACATGTACACACTTCCGCTCACCCTTTATATTCAGAATGAGGAAAATCTAATGAGAACTTGGGAAAATCCCAAGCTTCTAGCAAATATATTCCAATGCTTCATGAGTACTATCACGATAATCAATGCTTCCTACCCAATCTGCATCTATAAAGGCATGAATAATGAAATTGTTACCCTTGGGATAAAACAAGCCATATTATGTTGTTCCCTTTATATATTGAAGAATTATTTTGATGACAATAATATGTGATTCTTTTGGTGATGCTTGGAATATTTCTACTTGTCCAACTGCTTGCATAACATCTAGCTGGGAGGCTGTTACATATAGAAGACTAACAATCATAGATCTGTACAACCTTTGATCGACATCCTTAGATGAGTTGTCTATGCTCAATTTGCAACTTGTTACCATCGGAGTAAGGATGGGTTTGCAATCTTCCATTTTGAATTTATTGAGCATTTCCTTGATGTACTTGGCTTGACATATAAATATTCCTTTTTCTTGCTGAGATATTTGAAGTCCTAAGAAGTATGTCAGCTCACCAAGTAAAGACATCTTGAAATCACTTTGCATCTTTGTAGCAAAATTCTTACTTAGTCGATCATCATTGCTACCAAATATTATATCATCCTCTTTAGCTATTAGACGTGCTTTAGTTGCTTCATCTAGAACATATATGTCGTTTGGAGATTGACTTGCTGTAGCCACAATTTCACCATACCTTCCTTTCTTGATTTCACATTTTGTGGAGTTGAATAGTATTGTGTGTCCTTGATCACACATTTGTCCAAAACTGAGCAGATTGTGATTCATGTTTTCAATCAATAGAACATTCTTGCCGGGAGCATATTTGCTTACAAGAGTGACGGTACCTGATCCTATAACAGTTGAAGATCCATCATTTCCAAAGGACACGGTTCCATCCTTCTTCTCTTTAAAAGACACAAATTTACTTCTATCTCCAGTCATATGAGTTGAGCAACTCCTATCAACATAACACAGATCTTTGTTGTTTTGAGCCTTGAGAGTGAGAGCACAATTATCAGTCTTCTTCTTCTTCCATGTTCATTCGTTCTGTGGCTTCGAAGATTCTTCTGGAGGATTTTCAAGTTTGCAGTCTCTAGCTATGTGTCCAAAGTTTCGACATTTGTAATATTCAATATTATTTCTTAAATGTTTAAATATATTGATGTTTTTCTTAGCCCTGGAAGGTTCATATTTGACAGATCTCCTGGAATTTTATTCGTTCCTGGGGTACGTGCGACATTCTACAGCTTTATGACAAAATTTTCCACATGAATAACACCATCGATAAAAAATATGTTGGTACCTACATGGAAATATTAGTCAAGGAACTGTCTTCCAAGGATGTTCTTGCGAATCTTGTCCAATGAAGTCTACATGCTTGTCAGATCTCATAGGTTCATTGTATTTTTTGTAGAAGGTCCTGCTTCTTCTTATTTGTAACTGATGCCAATTCTATCATTCTAAGATCATTGATTGTTGATGTGTTCTTCTAATGCCATCTGCTGCACCTTGATTTGCTTTTCTTCACTAGAAAGTCTGGTCCTTTGCAACCCTTGACAAGACATGATCCAGCTTTTTCTTGCCATCTAGGAGCTTGATATTGAATCTGGTGTATTTCTATTATTTTAGATGCCCAATATGTGATTTTTATTCCTATAGTATTTTTTTGATTCGTATTTCCAATGCCACAGTTTTGACACAATTTGGATTCTTCAAGGGAAAGTTATGCCCAATATCTCACAATGCCCTAATTATGGATGGTTTCAGTAGAGTGAACTTTTATGGTGTGCCATGTGTCACTGTTTCATCATTCGATTTTGAAATTTATAGAGTTCAAACTATATTCCATGAACTATCAACCAATTTTTACAGAATTCCAATTCGATACTCAGAGAGAGAGTTATGTCAATTTTCGTAAGATCACTTCTTTGAGATGAATTTCAAGAGCCTCCAAAACACTGATTTCCACAGATCATATCTCCAAGAATATTGCGCACCTTGATCTGAATATTTTACAGGAACTTACCAGGATTTTGGCTTGTTCTCATAAAAATTTCAGCTTCTGAAACTTCGTATAAAAAAAGTTAGAACAAAAATTCCATGATGACCTGTTTTAGATAGCGAAATCCCTACATAAGGAGGATATGAGAATCACAATTTATATAAATGTTTAGGTTGAGAGGGGTTTCAACAAGTGAACATGGGAGGGATTTTAGGAGCTTAAAAATTATTAGTTATTTACCTTTCAATGACCCATGCGACAACCCTATGGGGTTTTAGCCCACTGATTGGGGTTACAAACTTCAAACATGAATATCTCTCAAACCGTGAAGAATTACGTGGCGTGCCATATATCACAGAAACGTCTCTTCATGTAGAAACCATAAAAATAATTCTTGATCAATGATATAATAATTTGGTAGGTCAAAATTCTGATGCAGTATTGGGGTAGCCCCTGGTGCTCCTTGGCTTTACATCAATGACAACCACTGATAAAAAATCTCCCCCTTTGGCAATGATGGTGACACAAGTACTCCCACTGCGATCATGAAACCTCTTCCCACAACATTATCTCCCCCTTCGACATCAATGGAAAAGGGTAGCTCCTCCTGACACACAACCATATTGCAAACCTGTACACACTTCCACTCCCCCTGACACACAACTATCTTGTGGACCTGTACACACTTCCACTGCCCCTTTATATTCAGAATAAGTAAAATATAATGATAACTTGGCAGAATCCCAAGCTTATCTCAAAGATATTCCAATGCTTCACGAGTACTCTCACGATAATCAACGCTTCCTACCCAATCTGCATTTTTAAAGGCATGAATAATGAAATTTTTACCCTTGGGATACCGCAAGCCATATTATGTTGTTCCCTTTGGGTATCGAAGAATTATTTTGATGGAAATAATATGTGATTCTTTTGGTGCTGCTTGGAATCTTGCTACTTGTCCAACTTCTTGCATAACATTTGGCTAGGCAGCTATTACATATAGAAGACTACCAATCATATATATATATATAGAACCTTTGATCCACATCCTTAGATGAGTTGTCTATGCTCAATTTGCAACCTGTTACCATCGGAGTAAGGATGGGTTTGCAATCTTCCATTTTGAATTTATTGAGCATTTCCTTGATCTACTTGGCTTGACATATAAATATTCCTTTCGGTTGCTAAGATATTTGAAATCCTAATAAGTATGTCAGCTCACCAAGTAAATACATCTCGAAATCACTTTGCATCTTTGTAGCAAACTTCTTACTTAGTCGATCATCATTGCTACAAAATATTATATCATCCTATTTAGCTATTATACGTGCTTCAATTGCTTCATCCAGAACATATATGTCATTTGGAGCTCGACTTGTTGTAGCCACAAATTCACCATACCTTCCTTTCCTTATTTCACATTTTGTGGAGTTGAATAATATTGTGTGTCCTTGACCACACATTTATCTAACACTGAGCATATTGTGATCCATGTTTTCAACCAATAGAACATTCTTTCCTAGAGCATATTTTCTTCCGAGAGTGATGGTACATGATCCTATAACATTTGAAGATCCATCATTTCCAAAGGACACAGTTCCATCCTTCTTCTCTTTCAGACATGCAAATTTATTTCTATCTCCAATCATATACATTGAGAAACCACTATCAAACTACTGCACATCTTTGTTGTTTTGAGCCTTGAGAGCAAGAGCACAGTTATCAGTCTTCTTCTTCTTCCATGTTCGTTCGTTCTATGGCTTTGAAGATTCTTCTAGAGGATTTTCAAGTCTGAAGCCTCTGGTTATGTGTCCAATGTTTTGAGATTTGTAACATTCAATATTATTTCTTAAATGTTCAAATCTATTGATGTTTTGCTGAGTAATGGGAGGCTCATATTTGATAGATCTCCTGGAATTGTATTCGTTCCTGGGGAACGTGCGACATTCTACAGCTTTATGACAAAATTTTCCACATGAATAACAATAGCCATAAAAAATATGTTGGTACCTGGATGGAAATCTTCGTCGAGGAATTGTGTTCCAAGGCTGTTCTTGCGAATCTTGTCTAGTGAAGTATACATGCATGTCATATCTCATAGGTTCATTGTATTTTGTTGTAGAAGGTCCTGCTTATTATTCTTTGTAAATGATGCTAGTTCTATCATTGTAATATCATTAATTGTTGATGGGTTCTTCCAATTCCCTTGAGCTGTTGGCATAGTTTTGGATAGTTTTTCCTTTCTTCACTTCGTTACGCAACGAGACTACTTCGGCTTCTAATTATTCCCTTTATTGGTTGCTTTATTCCAACTTCTTTTGAAGTGACTCTTCAATGCATTTGAATTCTTCAACTTCAATTTTGAGACCTTGAACTTGTTCTTCAAGTGTATTGGAACGAATCTTCTCTGCCTTGACCTCTTTTATAATCTTCATTGTTTCCTTATAAAATTCTTCTATGGTCAATCCTTCTTCGTTTTTTGATACCTCTTGTTTATTGTGCTTGGCCAAAAACAATACTCTCTCATTGGCTTCTTCTTCGCTGTCATTTTCTTCATCGGATGATGAGCTATATTCTTTAGTGAGAAAGTTCCTTTTGGATCCTTGCTTGTTGAATTTCTTAAAGCCTTTCTTTCCTTTTGAGTTGTCATCACTTATGTTTGAACATTTTTCTGCGAAATGCCCAACCTCACCAAAGCCGAAACATATCAATGGAAGTTTACCTTTGAATTTTCCCTTACCAATTTTTAGTTTTCTCGTAAAGTAAGAATATTCTTCATCTGAAATAATTTCTCCATCATCTCCATTTTCTTCACACTTGCAGGTGCATGTCTTTTCAATTGAAGGATGTTTGTCCTTATTGGTTTTCTTAGATGCAACAAATGCAGTTTCTAGATGTGAAGTACCCTCTTCTTCATCAAGTCTCATTTCATATGCTATGAGAACTCCATGTAATTCCTCTTTGCTGAGTTTGTCTAGATTTGCAATGTATTCTAAGACTGATACCTTTGGGTTGAATCACTTGTAACGTTCTAAGAATATTTCATATAACAATATTCTCGTCAACTGACTCTCCCAATCCTTCCATAGTATTGGTTATTTCATCAATGTATTGGAAGTATTCAACAATGTTGCAATATTCTTTCATTCTGAGTTGCTCAAATTTTGCTCTATAGATTTGAAGCTTTGCTTCTTTGACACTTGAGTCACCTGCATATATATTCTCAAGCTTGTCCCATAAATTTGTGGTGGTTTTAAAACCCAACACCTTATGACAAGCAGATTCAATAAGTCTACTAATAATAATAATATTGTTTGCTTGTTCATCCGCGGTTGATGTAAATCCATTTTGAATAGTGTCCCATACTTCGTAACCTTACGCCAAGAGATAGACCTTCGTTCATCCTTTCCAGAGTGCATAAGTATTTTCATTGAATAGAGGTACACCATTCTTGGTATGCTCCATAACTTGCTTCCAGTTGTTAAACTGCTATTGAAGGAACCAAGCTCTGATACCAATTGTTGGAAATAATTAGAGGGGGGTTGAATCAGTATTCCTTCCAACTAGAGTGTTAGTTAATATTCAATTATTATCAGTGTTTGTACAATGATAGAAATAAACAATAGGAACAAAAATGCACATAGTTTTTAAGGTGGAAACCCACTCTGGGACAAAAACCACCTAATGCTTTTCTAATAATTCTTTAATATTCAAATCCAATTGAAAATAAAGCTCCAACTTCCTAGAATCTAGAAAAGCTTTCTTCTCTAGCTCCCGCTGGATGGACGCTCCAATGCCTGAGATTCTATAGTAGTGAACTGAACGGATGCCCAACACCCAATGAGCTACAACTCACGCTAGTACCACCCTACCACCTTGTAGAAGAATAAAAGAAGAATGGATTCTCGTACCAAGGAAAATGGTCCAATTTACAATGATATAGAATGATGTAGAAGAAGAAGACACACTAGACCATAACCCCAACTATGACACAATCATGTAATGATGATCCTAGACCTCCCAACACTACCTCTTCAACTCTTGGCGGATAGACACTAGTACAATTTTTACAATAATGTATTTACAATGACTTATTACAATGATACCTTTAGAGTGCCCGTAAGCAGTGCTGCCCACTTGAAGACTTCATTTGATGAAATCATTGCCGCTTTTTCACACCTTGGTTGCTGCTCTTATCATGCTACCCTCTCCTACACCTTTCTTTGCTTTGCTTCCCTACAAATTCTGGTCCTTTGCAGCCCCTGACAACACATGATTTAGCTTTTTCTTGCCTTCTAGGAGCTCGATATTGAATCTAGTGTATCTCTGTTATTTCAGATCCCCAATATGTGAATTTTGGTCCTACAGTATTTCTTTGATTCGTCTTTCAAATTCCATAGGTATAACCCCATTTTTATTCTTCAAGAGATCGTTATGCCCAATCTCTCACAATGCCCTAATTATGGATGGTTTCAGTAGAGCGAACCTTTATGGCATCGCACGTGTCATTGTTGATCCATTTGGCTCTAAAATTAATAGAGTGAAAACAATACTCCATGCACTATTTTCCACTTTTTATATAATTCCAATCTGATACTCAGAGAGAGAGTTATGACGATTGTCCCAAGGTCACTTCTTTGAGATGAATTTCAGGAGCCTACAAAAACACTGAATTCCACAGATCATATCTCCAACAATATTATGCACCTTGATCTAAAATGTTTACAGGAGATTCCCCAAGATTTCGGCTTCGCCTGATAAAAATTTCAGCTTCTGAAACTTCGTAGAAACAAAGTTAGAGCGAAAATTCCACGATGATCTATTTCAGATAGTGAAATCCCTACATAATGAGGATATGAGGATCACAATTTATGTAAATACTTAGGTTGAGAGGGGCTTCAACAAGTGAACGTGGGAGGGATTTTAGGAGCTTAAAAATTATTAATTATTGACTTTTCAATGACCCATGTGACAACCCTATGGCGTTTTAGCCCACTAATTGATATTACAAACTTCAAACATGAATATCTCTCAAACCGTGAAGAATTACGTGGCGTTCCATATATCAACAGAAACATCTCGAGAAGTAGAAACCATCAAAATCATTCTTGACCCAAAATATAGTAATTTGGTAGGTCAAAATTTCCATGCAATATTGGGGTAGCCTCTGGTGCTGCCTCAGTTGACATCAATGACAACCGTTGATCAAAAATCTCCCCCTTTGGCATTGATGGCAACAAAAGTACTCCCCCTGTGATCATGACACCTCTTCCTACAAAATTTTCTCCCCCTTGGACATCAATGGTAAATGGTAGCTCCCCTTGACACACAATGATCTTGCTAACCTGTACACACTTCCACTCCCCCTAACACACAACTATCCAGTGTTCCTGTACACACTTCCACTCCCCATTTATATTCATAATAAGGAAAATATAATGAGAACTTGGGATAATTCCAAGCTTCTCACAAAGATATTCCAATTCTTCACGAGTACTCTCACGATAATCAATGCTTCCTGCCCAATATGCATCTATAAAGGCATGAATAATGAAATTTTTACCCTTGGGATAGCACAAGCCATATTATATTGCTCCCTTTAGATATCAAAAAATTATTTTGATGGCAATAATATTTGATTCTTTTGGTGTTGCTTGGAATCTTGCTACTTGTCCAATTGCTTGCATAACATCTGGCTGGGATGCTATTACATATAGAATACTACCAATCATAGATCTGTACAACCTTTGATCCACATCCTTAGATGAGTTGTCTATGCTCAATTTGCAACCAGTTACCATCGGAGTAAGGATGGGTTTGCAATCTTCCATTTTGGTTTTATTGAGGATTTCCTTAATGTACTTTGCTTGACATATAAATATTATTTTCTCTTGATGAGATATTTGAAGCCCTAAGAAGTATGTCAGCTCACCAAGTAAAGACATATCGAAATCACTTTGCATATTTGTAGCAAAATTCTTACTTATTCAATCATCATTACTACCAAATATTATATCAACCTCCTTATCTATTAGACGTGATTTAGTTTCTTCATCTAGAACATATATGTTGTTTGGAGCTTGACTTGTTGTAGCCACAATTTCACCATACCTTCCTTTCCTGATTTCACATTTTGTGGAGTTGAATAGTATTGTGTGTCCTTTATCACACATTTTTCCAACACTGAGAAGATTCTAATTCATGTTTTCAACCAATAGAGCATTCTTGGCTAGAGCATATTTTCTTCCGAGAGTGACGGTACCTGATCCTATAACATTTGAAGATCCATCATTTCCAAAGGACATGGTTCCATCCTTCTGGTCTTTCAGAGATACAAATTTCTTTCTATCTCTAGTCATATGCGTTGAGAAACCACTATCAACATACCACACATCTTTGTTTTTTTGAGCCTTGAGAGCGAGAGCACAATTATCAGTCTTCTTCTTCTTCCATGTTCATTCGTTTTGTGGCTTCGAAGATTCTTCTGGAGGATTTTCAAGTCTACAGTCCCTGGCTATGTGTTGAAACTTTTGACATTTGCAAAAATTCAATATTTAAATGTTTAAATCTATTGATGTTTCACTGGGCCCTGGGAGGTTCACATTTGAAAGATCTCCTGAAATTGTATTCGTTCCTGGGGTACGTGTGACATTCTATAGCTTTATGACCAAATTTTCCACATGAATAATAATAGCCATAAAAAATATGTTGGTACTTGGATGGAAATATTCGTTGAGGAATTGTCTTCCAAGGTTGTTCTTGCGAATCTTGTCCAATGAAGTCTACATGCATGTCAGATCTCATAGGTTCATTATATTTTGTTGTGGAAGGTCCTACCTCTTATTCTTTGTAACTGATGCGAGTTCTATTGTTGTAATATCGTTGATTGTTGATGAGTTCTTCCAATTCCCTTGAGTTCTTGGCATATTTTTGGATAGTTTTTCCTTCCTTCACTTCCTTATGTAGCAAGACTACTTCGGCTTCTAATTCTTCCCTTTCTTGGTTGCTTTCTTCCAACTTATTTTGAAGTGACTCTTTAATGCATTTGTCTTATTCAACTTCAATTTTGAGACCTTCAAATTGTTCTTCAAGAGTATTAGAACGAATATTCTCTTCCTTGAGCTCTTTTATAAGCTTGATTGCTTCCTTAGAAAATTCTTCTATGGTCAATCCTTCTTCTTCATTGTTTAATACCTCTTTTTTATTGTGCTTGGCCATAAACAATACTCTCTCATTGGCTTTTTCTTCGCTCTCATTTTCTTCATCAGATGATGAGCTATCTTCTTTAGAGAGAAAGTTAATTTTTGATCCTTACTTGTTGAATTTATTAAAGCCTTTATTTCCTTTGGAGTTGTCATCACTTATGTTCGAACATTTTGCTGTGAAATTCCCATCCTCACTGCAGCCGAAACATATCAATGGAAGTTTACCTTTGTATTTTCCCTTACCAATTTTTAGTTTTCTCGTAAAGTAAGCATATTCTTCATCTAAAAGACCTTCTCCATCATCTCCCTTTTCTTCACACCTGTAGGTGCATGTATTTTCAATTGAAGGTTGTTTGTCCTTATTGGTTTTCTTAGATGCAACGAACGCAGTTTCTAGATGTGAAGCACCCTCTTCTTCATCAAGTCTCATTTCATATGCTATGAGAACTCCATGTAATTACTCTTTGCTGAGTTTGTCCAGATTTGCGCTATATTCTACGACCGATACATTTGGGTTGAATCTCCCTCGTAACGTTCTAAGAATATTTCATATAATATTCTTCTCTTCAACTGGCTCTCCCAGTCCTTCCAAATTATTGGTTATTTCATCAACGTATTAGAAGTATGCAACAATGTTTCAATCTTATTTCATTCTCAGTTGCTCAAATTTTACTCTATAGATTTTAAACGTTACTTCTTTGACATTTGAGTCCCCTACATATATATTCTAAAGCTTTTCCCATACATTTTTGGCGGTTTTAAAACCCAACACCTTATGATAAGAATGTTCAATAAGTCCACTGATAATAATGTTCTTTGATTTTCCATTATTTACCAAATTCTTCCTACCTTGTTCATCTGCGGTTGATGTAAATCCATTTTCAACAGTGTCCCATACTTCGAAACCATGCGCCAAGAGATAGACCTCCATTATTCCTTTCCAGATTGCATAATTATTTTCATTGAATAGAGGTACACCATTCTTGATATCCTCCATAACTTCCTTCCTGTTGTTAAACTGCTATTGAAGGAACGAAGCTTTGATACCAATTGTTGGAAATACTAAGAGGGGGGTGAATCAGTATTCCTTCCAATTAGAGCATTATTTAATCTTCAATTATTATCAGTGTTTGCACAATGATAGAAGTAAACAAAAGGAACACAAATGCACACAGTTTTTAAGGTGGTAACCCACTCCAGAACAAAAACCACCTAATGTTTTTCTAATAATTCTTTAATATTCAACTCCAATTGAATATAAAGCTCCAACTTCCTAGAATTTAGAAAAGCATTCTTCTCCAGCTCCCACTGGATGGACGCTCCAATGCCCTAGATTCTTCAGTAGTCAACTAAACGGATGCCCCAACATCCAATGAGCTACAACTCAACCTAGCACCACCCTACCACCCTATAGAAGAATAAAAGAAGAATGGACTCTCGTAGCAGGGAAAATGTTCCACTTTACAATGATATAGAATTATGTAGAAGAAGAAGACACAGTAGACCATAACCCCAACTATGAAACAACCACCTAATGATGATCGTAGACCTCCTGACACTACCTCTTCAACTCTTGGTAGATAGAAACTAGTACAATTTTTACAATAATGTATTTACAATGACTTATTACAATGATACCTTTAGAGTGACAGTAAGCAGTGCTGGACACTTGAAGACTTCATGTGATGAACTTCTTGCTCCTGTTGTGCACCTTGGTTACTGCTCTTCTCATGCTACCCTTTGCTGCACCTTGCTTTGCTTTGCTTCCCTATAAATCCTAGTCCTTTACAGCCCTTAACAACACATGGTCTAGCTTTTTCTTGCCTTCTAGGATCTCAATATTGAGTCTGGTGTATATCTATTATTTCAGATCCCCAATATGTGATTTTTAGTTCCGTAGTAGTTCCTTGATTCATATTTCCAATGCCACAGTTCTGACCCAATTTGGATTCTTCAAGGAGATTTATGCCCAATCTCTCACAAAGCCCTAATTATGGACGGTTTCAGTAGAGAAAAATTTTAATACGTTCCATGTGTCACCGTTTCTCCATTCAACTCTAAAATTGATAGCAAGAAAGCTACAGTCCATGCACTATTTTCCACTTCTTACATAATTTCAATCCGATACTCATAGAGAGAGTTATGGCGATTTTCCCTTCTTTGAGATGAATTTCAGGAGCCTGCAAAAGCATTGACTTCCACAAATCATATCTCCAAAAATATTGTGTAGCTTGATATTTACAGGATCTTCCCAAGGATTTTAGATTTGCCTCATAAAAGGTTCAGCGTCTAAAACTTTTTAGAAACAAAGTTAGAGAAAAAATACGACGATGACCTGTTTTAGATAGCGAAATCCCTACATAAGGAGGATATGAGGATCACAATTTATATAGATTCTTAGGTTGAGAGGGGCTTCAACAAGTGAAAGTGGGAGGGATTTTAGGAGCTTAAAAATTATTAATTATTTAATTTTCAATGACCCATGCGACAACCCTATGAGGTTTTAGCCCACTAATTGGGGTTACAAACTTCAAACATGAATATCTCTCAAAACATCAAGAATTACGTGGCATGCCATATATCAAAAGAAACATATCGACAAGTAGAAAACACCAAAATAATTATAGACCCAGAATATAGTAATTTGGTAGGTAAAAATTCCCATGCAATATTGGGTTATCCCCTAGTGCTTCTTGTGTTGACATCAATGACAAACACTCATCAACACCTACCCACTTTTAAGGGTATGGGGGATGAGGATATGGAGTGTTTTTTGTTTGCAGAGAATGCAGTGTGGACAACGAAGAATGTTTATACTGATTTTGTCAAGAGAGGGAAATTGGCTATGGCCTTTGAAGGTCGCACTTTAGATTGGCTCATGGGATACCTTGCTGAAGATGTAGATCCCACTGTTCAGAAGATTAAGGATACCCTGAAGAAATAGTTTCGAAAGCCAAAATCCTATTCTAAGTGCATAATATAACTGAAATATTTTAAGCAAGGGTTGAAGGAATCAATTTGGGAGGCTGACCAATGACTAAAGAAAACCATCAACGACTGATGATTCTCTTACGATGACAAGAATCATAAGGAATGGTTCATTGCCATGCTATTGCCACATCTGCGTGGGCCTATGGGTTAGTAGAAGATTTATTTTGACGAATAAGCCTTGGAAATTTCTATCAAATTATAATTTTTGCCTAGCGATGATGCTCAATTTGAAACGCTGCAAACTCATAGCCAATTACAAGATATGCACATAGAAATTCACAATTTATGAAGAGACCCGGGTAATGAAGTTGGTGCATATCTCTAGTGCATAGGTTGCAAGGGACCTGACGACGCCAAAGATCAATGCCCACTGTTGTTAGATTATATGCAAGGTGGGGGAATGAATCCACTGTGCCCGAGATATGCTACTGGGTGTAGTACCTGCACATTGTGGTGCACTGATTGTAGGGTGGCTTGGTGACACGATACATACCACTGGCCATGGTTAGGAGCTTATGTACCATAATTGAAGCAACATTGTTGCAAATTCTTCTCTTCAGTCAGTCATGATGAACACCATTGCAAAACATTTGACCTGATGATAGAAAATGGGAACCTTTACAGAGTGCAGGTTGACCCTTCATCGCTAGCATATCCCTATAGAGGAGGAGAATTCCCAGTAAGAGTACGAGGAGGGGGGAGTGGTGGAGGATCCCCATCAAGAGTACAAGGAGGGGGGAGAGGTGGAGGATCCCCATCAAGAGTACAAGGAGGGGGGAGAGGTGGAGGCATAGTTCAACGGAGAGGGAACATAATTTTCTATACTTATGGAGATGATGGACACTATGCATGTGACTTCCCTAACCCTGCATGGAAATCCTACAAGTACTGTAGGAAATTTGATCACGTAATTGAAGATCGTCTTGTGTTAATAGCTGAAAAGGAGGAAAATTAGCAGACGCTGACGAAAAAAATACAGATGGCTAAGGCTAAAGCATGCGATCATGGTCCATGTTTAAATGTAATTACACGTAGTATTGTTACCACCGAAGGAAATTAGGAAAAGGTTCTCACAGAGCCACTGATCAGAAATGCATCGCACAAGAAGGAAGGCCTCGACCTGCAGAAAGAAAAAGATATTTTCATTGAGGAGAGGAAGGATTTTGCTGATGCAGGAGCATCCACGTCAAGGACTCCCATGGAACAAAAAACTGATGAAAAATTTAAACCATTCCTATAAGCCCGCATTAAGATACGGTGCAATGAGAAGGAAATAGATAATCTATAAGCCCTGATAGACAACTGCACAGAGAAGAATGTGCCTCGAACAAACCAAGGCTGTGAACAAGGTTTATAAGAAGAATAAGAGAACTGGTAGGGATATGCGTACGACTATGCAGATGGGAGAATATGAGATGGATCAAGTCATCCTGGATTTCGGGTCCATTGCAAATTTCTTACCTAAGAAAACCTGGTAGAAGATGGGAGAACAAAATTTGGAATGGTCCACCATTTAGCCACCCATGGCTAGTTAGCAAAAGATCAATCCACTTGGAAGGCTTCCATAAGTTGTGGTAGACATTGTCGAAGTGAAGGTATGCACAAATTTCAAAGTAATACAAATTTTGGATGATGAAGACCCCTACCGTGTGCTACTAGGATTGGATTATGCCATTGATATGAGTGGCATCATTAATCTAAAGCATAGAACTATGTTTTTGAGAACGATGGTATGGGGGTGATAATCCCACTAGATCTAGTAGAAGGAGAATGATACACAGAGCCAGTACATGAAGGGGATGATGTCGACCATATTTACAATCTGACTACATGAGATAAAGACTATATCAACCATATAGATGATGGCATGTTGAACTGGGAGAAGGCTAGCTCATGTTTTTCTGATTCCAAGGGTGAGATGGAGAACTCGAAAAACCACTTGTACAATGTATCTGTGCTACGCTACCTCAAGATCACAAATAACTTCTAGTGCATCTCCTTAGAGGTAATAGAACTACTATACTTTGATGGTTTTGGTAGTGTCAGATAATTTCTAGAAGCAATGGCAAAAGTTGTCCCAGAGGAATGAACGTTTTGGCCGCTTGATTTTCTTATGGCTGCAACTCTAGTGCATTGGTGAGAAATGCACAAGGGAGCCTTCCAAGACTGGGAGGAATGTATACAAATGATGAAATTATCCTTTTAACCTCCATCCACCCTACCAATTGAGCTCTTTTATGGTCGGGGAGATCCGCGCAAGCACTTGGCCATGTGGATGGAGGTATGGGATGAAAAGACATGGAATGACTGGGTTCATAGGTTTTTCTACTCATTGGGGCCAGTACCTACCACACGATATCTAGAAGTTGAGCTACACTAAGGCACCCGAAACTGGTTCACTATAACTGAGGATTTCCTGTAAACCTTTGGCTCAATTGGGGCTAAGAGAAATTGGATGAAGCCCTGCAGGACATGGATGATCTAATCTTTGACAAATCCCGGCCCCGAAAGGAATGTGCTGTGTTTTCCTAGGATGCGCAAATTCCAGACATCATCAACTACAAAAAATTGTCAGTTGAGGATAATGAAGATGACCCAAGGAATGTTAACATCATAGAGTCTGAAGGAGAGTGCGCAGTTGCAAGGCCCCCATTAGGAACGATGGATGTCACTAAACCTCTAAGTTTAAGGAAGTCAACATTGGGACAGAAGATTATCCCAAGTTAGAAAAAATTGGGGATTACTGGGATGATGATACAATAGGAAAGATTGCAGAGCTACTGACAAAGTATTAAGATCTGTTTCTACAAACTTATCTAAGCTCAAGGGAAATGTAGGGGATGTAGGTGTTATGAAGATCACGCTAAAACCATATTCACATCGTGAAAAGTAGCACCCATATCAATTAAATCCCGAATATAAGAATAAATTATAGGAGGAAATAGAAAAGAAGGTGGATGTGAGCATAATTGAACTGGGAGAAGGATAACTTGTGTTTTTCTGATTCTGAGGGAAAAATGGAGAGCTCGCAGAATCGGTTGCATAATGTATCTATATTGCATTGCCTCAAGATCACAAATAACTTCCAGTACATCTCCTTAGAGGTAATATAACTACCCTACTTTGATGGTTTTGTTAGTGTCGACGAATTTCTGGAAACATTTGAGAAAGTTGTCCTAGAGGAACGAAGCTTTTGGGCGCTTGATTTGGCTATGCATGAAAATCCAGCACATTGGTGGGAAACACACAAGAGAGCCTTCCATGACTGGGAGGAATGTAGACATATGATGATGAAGCACTTTGAACCTCCAGCCACCCCACAAATTAAGATCTTTTATGGTTGGGGAGATCCACACAAGCATCTAACCACCTGGATGGAGGTATGGGATGAAAATACATGGAATGAGTGGGTTTATAGGTTTTTCCACTCATTGGGGCTGGTACCCACCACTTGGTATATAGAGGTTGAGCTACAGTGAGGAAACCTAAACTAGTTCAATATGACTGAGGATTTCCTGTCAACCTTTGGCTCGGTTGGGCACTTAGAGAACTTGGATGAAGCCCTACAATACATAGATGCCCTGATATTTGATGAATATCAGCCCTTAAAGGAATGTGATGCATTAACCTATAATTCACATATGTAAGATATCATCAAATGAAAAAACCTGTTAATTGAGAATAATGAAGATGAACCAAGGAATGTTAACATTCGAGAGTCTAAAGGAGGGTGTGCAGTTGCAAGGCCCACATTAGGAATAATGGATATCACTAAACCTCTGAAGTTGAAGGAAGTCAACATTGGGATGGAAGAGAAACCCATGTTGGCTGAAATTGGGGATTACTGGGATTTTGATAAAGTAGGAAATATTTCAGAGCTACTCACAGAGTATCAGTATTTATTTTCTACAAATTTCTCTAAGATCAAGGGAATTATAGGGGATCTGGGTGTTATGAAGGTCATGCTGAAACCATATGCACGTCGTGACAAGTAGCACCCATATCGATTGAATCCCAAATATAAGAAGAAATTTAAGGAGGAATTATAAAATATGGTGGTTGCGAGCATCATTCAACTGACTGAACAGTCTGATTGGGTAAGCCCAATGGTGGTCCAGGAGAAAAATACCAAAGGAGAGATAAGGATCTATGTAGAATTGTGCAATTTGAATGATGCCTGTGTGCATGACCCCTTCCCTACTCCATTTTTTGATGAAATATTCAATAATGTAGGAGGATAAGAAGCTTATTCATTTATTGATGGATTTTTGAGGTATCATCAGATCAGAATTGCACCGAAAGACCACAGCAATAGCACCTTCGCCGCTGAATGGGCTTCTTTCCAATATATTGTCATGCCATTTGGATTGAAATATGTGTCTGCAATATTCTCACGTGTGGTAGTGACTGTGTTCAAATAATTTATGCATAAATTCTTGCAGGTATATTTTGATGAATCGATAGTGTTTGGATTGGTAAAGAAACATGTGTCAAACTTGCAGATAATTCTTGAAACCTGTAGGAAGCACCATATTTCTCTGAACCTGAAGATGTATATTTTGTGTGATTTTTGGAATTTTGTTGGGGCATAAAGTATGTCAGCAAGGATTGATGGTCCACCCAGCCAATGTCGTGGTTATCATCAACTTAGAAGTTCAAACTAATGAGAAATAAATGCGCTCCTTCCTAGGACACATTGGTTATTATAGGAAGTTTATCAAATTTATTCTAAGGTTTTTCATGTGCATGTGGATGCATCTGATATACCACTTGGGGTTGTTTTCGTGCAACCAGGAGAATGAGACATTGATTACCCAGTCACTTTTTCCAGTAGGAAGCTCTCCAACATAGAGAGAATCTACTCAACTACGAAAGGGAAGGATTGGCCATGGTATGTGCGTTGCAAAAATACAGACACTATCTGCTAGGACGTAATTTCAAAATGTTCACTGATCATTCTACTTTGGAATAATTGTTCAATAAGCTTGTGTTGGGGGTTGGGGGGGTGGGGAGATCTTCTGATGGTTGCTAATTTTTTAGGAGTATGACTTTGAAATTATTGTGAAGCCTAGAAGACTAAATGTTGGACCTGATCATCTGTCAGAAATTGAGAATGGGGAAGAACCAACTAGGTAGGAGGAGGGGTTAGTTGATGCACAACTCTTCCCCATCAACATGGTTTATGATAACATTGCTGATATTATTCATCTCCTAACCATGGGAACAACACCTGCAGAATATTCAGTCTAACAAAATAAAGAGTTGGTTGTGCGTGCAGTTGATTTTACCTTCATTGCAAGTCAATTGTATAAACTAGGAGAAAATTAAGTATTAAGTAGATATGTGTTGGAACATGAGATACAAGATACCTTGGCTGAGGCTCATCGAGGAGTGGCAAGAAGACATTATGTGGGGAAATCCACTGTGTAGAAGGTGTTTCGTGTGGGTTTATGGTGGCGCATGCTACACAGTGATGCCCATGCATACTGTTGGGCCTATGATGCATGCCAGAGCACTGGGAAGCCCTGACGCAGAGATGAAATGCTCGTGCAACTGCAAATGGCCTTGCAGGAATTTGATAAATGGGCTATAGATATTTTTGGATGAATCAACCCTCTGGGGAAGAAGACTAGAGTGCATTATATCATTACTGCAACTGATTATGTAACCATATGGGTAGAGGCAAAGGTAGTTAAGGATTGTACTGCATATACTACTATGCACTTCATCTTTGAGCACATTCTAACTAGGTTTAGATGACCGAAGATTTTGATGAGTGATACAGGTACGCACTTAGTTAATGAAATGATTGAAGCTTTAACAGAAGAATTCCAGAACAATCATAAGAAGAGTACCCCTTGTCACCCACAAGGAAATGGCATAGTAGAAGCTTTCAACAAGATCTTGGAGAACGTGCTCACAAAGATCTGTAATGCCAATCAAGATGATTGGGACATGAACATCCCTTCCGTGTTATGGGATGATAGGACAACATGCAAAAATTTGATGGGGAAATCACCTTTCAGGATGGTCTATGGGCAGGAAGTCATCATGCCAATGGAATATATTGTCCCAAGCCTACGCATCACAGCTTTCACTAATATGGTTGAACCTGATATTATGGAGGTGCAACTTGTTGCCTTAGAAGAAGATTGGTTCATTGCTAACTTCCACTAGTAAGTGTAGAAGGCATGTGAAGAAGGCTGGCATGACAACACTAGTAAAAAATGGCTAATTAGTTACTAAAAAATGACTAAAATTTACATATAAACGACTATTTTTTGGTTGGTGACCAATAGTAGCGAATTTACAGTATCTTATAATGTGACCAACTTTTGGTTGTTTTTAGCTTAGTCATTAATTGGTTATCTCAATTTTTCTGTCTAGTTGTATATTTGGTCATTAATTTAGTCACCGATTTAGACATTAATTTAGTCATTGATTTGGCCATTAATTTGGTCATTGATTTGTTCATTGATTTAATCATTGATTTGGGACATTAAATATACAAAAAAATATATTACTATATGATCACCTGAGAAAACCAATTAATAACCAAAGGAATATGACCAAAATGTTGGTCGTTTTATAAGTTATTGTAAATTAGCTACTAATAGTCATATATATGTAAATTTTAGTCATCGTTTGAAACCAATTAATGACCAAAGAAATATGACTAAATTTTAGTCGTGTTATAAGATATTGTAAATTAGTTACTAATAGTCGTATATATGCAAAATCAAGTCGTCATTTGTATTCATATTTTTGTCATTTGCAATAGTCATTTATTCATTATATAAACGACTAATTGAGTAGTTTATATTCATTTCATTTACTTTCATTAATAATCATTATAAATGTCTAATTTAGTCATATATTCATTTTATTTGTGTTCATAATTAATCAATATAAACTACTATTTTAATAGTTTTAGATTGATTTTATGTGTTCGTTATTAATCAATATAAATTAATTAGTATGATTTTGCAACTAATTTAAAAAAAAAAATGTCATACAATTTACATGTTTATCTAATATGAAAACGCAAAGTTACATATGTTAATTACAATACTAAGTAATATCAAGTGCAAATATAAATAATTCAAACAACATATATTATATTATATAAAATTTCAAGTATTACAATATGAGTTTCCAACTTAATATTGGTTGGATTACAATTTACAGATAAGATATTGTTCATAACCTCAAAACATTATCATTATTTTGCCAAGGAATTGCAAGTGAATTCACCAACTCTGAAAAATTGACCATCATTCTTTATGTGTGTGTCTTATGTGGAATATTGGCTCTACGGGTACAACTAGACCAATACACATCTCTCTCTTTATCACTCTAGTGTTTTTGTTCCCCTCTTTCTTCAATCCTTGCTTCCATCAATACTGAGTCAATTTTTTGCAAAAGGAAAACAATTTTTTTTACAATGCATAGTATAAGACATGAAAGTCGATGAACATTGGAATATAAAATAAAGTAGAATACAAATTATTTATACAATATATACCTCAACATCAACAATATTGTTAATTTCATTTTCCCCATAAAAGCAATAAACTCAAACAAGTTTTCTTTAGTTGGGAAATAGTGGCCACTATGTGGCCAGATGACCTGTATAAATAAAGCAAATAAAATGTCACAAATAAACAAAACAAAGCTAGCAATTTCTACTAAGAATATCTCATGCTCCACTTTTGTAGTTGTATCATTTCCTCTAGTTATCTCTAATAAGCAGTGACCCTTCAACAATAAAACTGGTTAGTAGAAATTTAATGGGCGGAGCAAAGTATTTCTGACACAAGATTACAACAAGAAACTAAACAAGAATAAGACAAGACTTTGTAAATTGTGATACCAACTAGGAATATAGCTTCAATATAGTATTCTTCAATTACCAACGTACTGTTCCAAGGGAAAAGGAATCCCGTTCCCATAATCCAACAAATTATGTATGCCCCTTGTTTTCCTTGTAATTAATTGAGAAATATTTGCACATGCAATTTCCATTTAGAATCTCTAAAATGATTCTATAAATGTTAAAAGAAAACTTAAGATTACTCATTCATTTTTCTCTGATGTAGACAAAACATAATATGCTAACTTTTTTTTGAGTTGGAGAGTTCTGTAATTCGTTGTGTCCAAAATTATTGTTTATTGTCGTGACTGTTTTTTTTAATGATCAGGCAATGGGACTATATTTGGTCAAAAAACTTATTTTTCAGAATATATTCCATTTTTCTAATTCAAATCTAGATTTCCTTCCAGCTTATGATGCTCAAACAAACTAGAATCATTTTCCTTTAACAATTCATTGTTGTAATATACTACTAAAAAGATAACTACGTCATGAACTTATTAGTGGTGAAATACTAATAAATCACAAATACAGGCAAGAAATAACACCACTATGTCCTAGACATGCGAATTCTTTATCCTCTTGGTTGGATGGAAATATTACTTCATGAAAACAACATATTTGACAAAGAGAACTTTTCTAAAACTAACCAACGCTAGTGTATCCAACAACAATAACATTTCTATTTGCATGCCCTCAAAATGTGTGGAAGTACAAACAAGTGTGGTGCGCTTCCCTATGAGGTTAAAGTTTGGCGATGGAATATGTTGTCCCTTAGTCTAATCAGGTTTTAACTTGCCTTTGATAACTTAGAGAGAATGAGAATCCAATATAGAACAATGACAGAAAGCTTCTATTCATCGAACTTTCCTAGATCCTAAACAAGCATTGAAGCATTATACAAATCCAAGAATGTCTCACATTCCACTAGGAAACAAAATTTCTAGATTTTGATTGTAACCCTTGAGGATTTCTCAAATTTGTAAACAAGTAATATCATAAATAGTTTTCCTTAGTTCTCAAACCTTCTTCTGTGTGGATCTTGAGAAAATATGTGCATACACATACCACAATATATTATGTTGTGGAGTATATTTACATGAAATCAATCATTCAAAATTGTATATTGTATCAAGATTGAGGCCTGTGTTAAGTGGCCATTATTTGCATCTTTGCGCAATGGTCATTAATAATTTGAAGGTCCTTGTCTTGCTAGTATGATTGTAACACCTCCCATTCGGAATACATCTCTCTCTCTCTCTCTCTCTCTCTATATATATATATATATATATATATATATATAGTAATACTCATAGTTGAATATTAATCGTAATGTTTATACTATTCAAGTAATCTAGTCTTTTTCTGTCTTTGTTGCAATTCAACGAAATTCTATCATTGATACAGTTTCCACCAATTAAATTTTATAGAGATTTATTTATGAGCGGTGCCCGCATTACACTTATACCCTTTTAATTCTAATCGTTCCCCAACATATCATGCATTTGTTTTCTTTAAAAATCTATACATATGCAATAGAAATATCCCTTCTCTACTTAAGAATAAAATATTCATGTATATACTTATACTTTTAACCGTTCTTGGAAAATCGTAAAGGCATAAATACATGTACCCATTCCTCTTTACTTATAGCTTATGGCCTTGCATGTTCAAGAATCAATACTATATTATGAATGTTAAAATATGGATTTAACTACTATTTTCTTCTTTCTAATTTACCCAAGGACTTTGACTTATATTTAATCCTCCTCATTTGTATACCTTTAATAAAGTATACTTCAACACTAATATACATGAAAATTGAGGTAGGAATTTCGAGCAATTTCCTAGTCTTCTTATATCATACTAACATATATCTTTATTGATCACATTAATGTCGTTCTCAATCATGGTGATAGGTCCACATTTTCTTTTAAAACATAATGGTTACTACTTTATCGTTTTGACTTAGGTTTGTATAGATGGTAAGAAACCCTTGTTATATTATGATGTTCGATGCACAGCTCCCTTAACTGGGTATTAAAACAACGGTTAAGTTAGAGACTTGGATAATTCCAAGCGGATCTAGTTCATTAATGGATGTGCCCGTAATGGGATTGGGTTTCCCACTTAATGTTTCAGATTGCCACTTCTTTATTGTTAGTTTTCCGATCATATCAACCAGAATAGTAATTGCGTAGAAGGCTACCAATTTCTTTTCTTTTTGAGAAGAATTAAATTTTACGGTACTAACCCACATGGCCTGTATCTACTTTTCTGATACAAGTTTTTTTTTTCCCCAAAAATTTTAATTCCAGTACTTATGAGGTACCAAATATCATAACTCTCTTGAATCAGTTATCCACGCATCCATCTGAGGGTATTCGTTAATATTATTACGCATGGACGGTCGAGATCACTGATTTCCTAGGGTTTCTAATGAACATAAATAATACCAAATTTTCTGTGTTTTGTCATTTTCGTGTTGTGACTTCCACACAGATGTTCAGCCTCACTTCCTCGCCTTTATTTTTCTCCGTATAAGGATTTGAGCTAATATTCAAATGAAGAATGGCATAACAGTGGAAATAATTATTTCCTTTAACTCCAGGTAATAAAGTATACGAGTTATTTGCTAGTGGATATTTGTATTTTTTTTCAATTGGCCCGGTGTTTGTTGGTCTTAATTTTCAATCCACGATTTTGGATTTTCCCTCTACTATAATTGAGTTTGAATGCAAGCTGTCATAGTGAGCTTGATATGAATGTTTTAGTGAAGTTTTTTGTGTGCTAATTTTCGGGTCATAATGACTGATTTATTTATACCTGGAAATTTTGATGATTGCACCGAGTAACTACGATACTAGCCAATCGAAAAATTGGTATTATGCTTGAATCTTGCTCTTATTCAAAATGTCATAACATTTTTTTTTTGTGAGTTATTATTCAATACTCTATTGTAAATCCATAGTTATGAGCATTTACTTTTAATTCTCATGTGTCTCCCCACCTTCCCAGAATTAGGGAATAATTTCTTCTTTTATAGAAATAACATTATTCCACGTATACCCATGTGGGTGAAACGAAACTTCGGCTATTTATGCACATAGTTTTTTTTTATGTATTAACAGTTCTAATATTCGATGTGGCTAGAGAGAATTTATTCTAGACTTCATTTATTTTTACACAAGCCAAAGATGGTGTATCTTCAAAGTCACTCTGGCATTTCGGTTGAGTATCATCATTGACACTGATAATTTTCGAAAAACCCAAATTCTCAAATGCCTTTTCTGGTTTCCATTTTTTCCTAAGATTTTTACACATCTTACAGTTCCATATTAAAACAGTGTTTCATTTCTATATTCTATTTAATGAATTACCTATCATTCTATTACGCTCAATGATAATAACTACATGTTCCTTCGACATTTTTATGTTTTTAACATTGTCTCAAATTTTCCTGCAGTTATAATCATAATTTTTTTTAACTTACAAAGGTATGTTAGTTTTCCCTTCATCGCATTTAGAGTATTCGCTTTAATTGTTATACTCCATTTGAGTTATTTAGTCTATTAACTCGTTTCCCTGTTTTCATTTCAGGTAGGGATGCTATCCACTGTACTTTGTTTTCTCTCAAGGGTTGAACCTCATTTCCCGTACGACTTGTTTTCATTTTGACAATGGACTCTAGTTTATACAGGTTGGTTTCGTCAGTCACGATTATTCCACTATGCTGGTCGTTACTTCAGCCTTGCAGATAATTTAGAAAGTTGTTTTCACAGTGACCCCTAGTGTTTTCTGGTTCACTGGTTTTACACTATCTATACTTCGAAATGTACCTCTAATATCTTTGGGTTGTAACCCATGAGTTGAAATATTTTGATTTGTTTAATAATAAATTCTTATTCAAGTTTACTACTCAAACCTTCTTTGGTTGAATGTTATTTCCACTTCTAATATATCGTTGCATTAATGTAGAATAATTTTCTTGTATCATAAAATAAATTATTTAGAAGAAGATCTTGAATACACATATACTTTTCTGTATAACTCTTTACAATCCATGTGGTATAAATTGGTAATTAGCATAGTAGAATTTTGTCATTTTACTAGATCAGAAATGTATTGGTTCAACCATAATTATCTTGATTCTTTGTTGAAATTTGTTACTGTACCTACATAGTAATATTTATTCATATAGAATTTATTTTGATTACAATATAGCTCTCAACCCTTTAGGTCTGACTAGTTGCCTCCCAATCGTAGAATTCTCTCCGTAACTCACCCTCGAGCAGAGATCCTTTGCTCCAGCGATAGACATCCATTTGTCTATCCTGAAACAACTTATTTAAGCTTTGCTTTCCCCATCATGTTTCCATTAACTACATCCAATTAATTCAGGATGTTTTATTCCTGTTTTTCCTAGGCTTTCCCTCTGTTTCTTACACAGAGGGTCTTTTAAAGTTGTCTTTTCCACTTTTCCATCTTTATTCCACCTCTTCCCAATAATTTCCTCTTCATTGGGGAAATTAGATATTTATCTCCAAATCTAATTTTAGTATCTGACTTTATTCCTTCCAAGTATTTCTCGAAGCTGTGGAAAAGTTTTATCACCTTATCCATCCTCATGGATTGGATTTTTAGATCTCGATTATCAATATAGTCATTGCACACATAATTTTCCATTTTATTTTGTTAATTTAAAATAATAAAATAAATCCACATAATAATTTTCTATTCGGGTCCACTTTTACCTCTGGACTTGTTCAATTGTAAAATTAAAAGTATAGAAAATTGGGGACATTACATATTTCCCCTCTAAAAAAAAACACCATCCTCGGTGTGAACAAAATAAATAACAAAATCACTATGTAAACAATGATGGATATTTTTCCATCATATCAGCCTCTCGCTCCCAAGTAGCCTCTATGGGTACAAAGTGCCTCCACTACACTTTCACCCTGGCCACTGTCCTGTTGCAGAGCTCAATTTCTTCTCGCGTCAATATTAGTGGCTTTGGAAGGAATTCCCCTTCTGGTTCCACCTGAATCACATTCCAATCAATAACGTGAGCAGAATCATGCACATATTTTTTTAATAACAAAACATGAAATACATCATGAACCTTAATGTGAATGGGTAAAGAAAACTTATATGTAGCTGGTCCAACTCTTTTTAGTACTTAAAAAGGTCCACAGTATCGTGGAGCTAGTTTTGCACAACTTCCATTGTGCAAAGTGCTCTTCTTAGGCTTAATCCCCAAATACCCATGATCACCCACACTGAATTCTCTGTGAATTATCTTTTTGTCTACATAACTTTTATGCCTATCTTGTGTTGTTTTGATATTTTTCTAAATCTTTTTCACAACTTTTTCTATTTCTTGTAAAGCTTCTGGTCCAAGTATTAGTTTATCTTCAGGTTGACTCTAACTTAGCAGGGTATGGCACATTCTGCCATAAAGTGTTTCAAAAGGGCTCATCTTTATGAAAGCTTGGTAGTTATTGTTGTAGGAAATTTCTTCTAAGTGTAGATAGTATTCCCATTTTGTTGGCCTATCCATAACATATCCTCTAGAATCTGGTTTGTTCTTTCGGTTTGACCATCATTTTGGGGATGGTAGGGAGCACTAAAAATTAATTTGGTACCCATGCCTCCAAACAAAATCCTCCAAAAAGTTGTAGTGAATTTTGCGTCTCTATCTGAGATGATCATTTTAGGAACACCATGCAATTTTACAATCTCCTTCATAAATAAATTTGCTACTTGGGTTGTACCAAAGGTAGACTATACAGGTATAAAATGAGTAGCTTTCGTCAAAGTATCCACTACAGCCATAATAGGGTCATGTTGGTATTTGGCTCTTGGTAAACCAGTAATAAAATCCATGGAAATAGTCTCCCACTTCCATTCTGGAATGGGTAAAGGATTCAGCAACCCAGCTGGATGCTGATGTTCCACCTTTACTTGTTGAAATTCAACACATCTAACCAAGTAGTCTTCCACATCCTTTTTCATACCAGGCCAAAACATGTTCTTTATTAAAGATGAGAGTAATTTCTGGTATCTAGGATGTCTAGCATAGGGTCTTTTATGATACTCATCCAGAATTTCTTTCTTTAGGGAGTATACATCAGGAATGTACAATCTATCTCTATAACAAATTAGCCCTTTTTGGTTTTGTGTATATCCTTTCATTTCCTTCTTCAACACTTGTGCCTAAATTTTTTCATAGTTTTGGTCTTGGTTCACCACTTCTTGTATTAGTCCCTCTATGTCAAAATTTACACTACTCCCAACATTAAAGACAATTTGCCAAGCATTTCTTCTTAATTCATCCGCAATCTTGTTTTCATTACCCTTAATATGCTTGATATCCATGTCAAACTCGCTAAGGAATGACAACCACCGAGATTGTCTAGCATTCAAATCTATTTGGGTGAAGAAATACTTTAGGCTGATGTGATTTGTCATCAACACAAACTCTTTCCCTAAAAGGTAATGTCTGCACATCCTTAGAGTGTGTATTATAGCAGCTAACTCAAGATCATAAACACAATAATTATGTTCATGTTTCTTAATTTTTCTTGATCCATAAGCTATAACAGAATTTTCTTGTAGTAGCACTCCTCCTAATCCTTCTCCACAAGTATCTGTGCACACTACAAATTCCTGATCTGGATCAGCAATCTTTAAAATAGGTGTTGTTATAAGTTTTAGTTTTAGCTGATCAAATCTCTGTTGACATTTTTTATTCCATTCAAACCTAACTCCTTTCCATTGTAGGGATGTAATGGGGTAAGCTAAGGCTGAAAATATCTCCACAAACATCCTATAGTATCCTACAATTCCCATAAAGGATCTTACAGCATATACATCAGTAGGTACAGGTGATTCCTTTATTGTGTTTCTATTTTCTCAGTCTACTGCTAACCATTGTTGTGAAATTACATGACCTAGGTATTGAATTTTATCATTGAAAAATTCACATTTGCTGAACTTAGCAAACAATTTGTTTTCCCTGAGAGTTTGCAAAATAGTTCTAGGTGTTCTTTATGCGTAACTTCATTCTCACAATAAATCAAAATCTCATCAATAAATACTAATACAATTTTTTCCAAGTATTTATTTAAGACATTATTCATTAAGCACATAACATTAGCAGGTGCATTGGTCAACCCAAATGGTAGGACCACAAACTCATAGTGTCCATACATGGTTCTAAATGTTGTTTTACTTATATCTTCATCCTTAATCCTTAACTGATGGTAACCTATCCTTAAATCAATTTTTGAAAAAACTATTACCCATATAACTTGGTCAAAGAGGTCATCTGTCCTAGGTAAAGGATATCTGTTTTTTTTGTCAGTTTGTTTAATTAACGGTAATCAATACACATTCTAAAAGTACCATTTTTTTTTCTACAAACAACACTGGTGTGCCCCATGGGGACACACTTGGTCTAATGTAACCTTTGTCCAACAACTCTTGCAGTTGCATTTTCAACTCCACTAATTCTGGAGTACTCATTGTACTTTGGGCTCTAGAAATTGGAGTTGCTCCCGACACTAAGTCAATTGAGAAATCAATCTCTCTCCTAGGGTGAAAATGAGGAATTTCATCCAGAAAAACATCTTTGAATTCTCTTATAACAAGTAATGTTTCCAAATGATTTTCCTCTACCTCTTGTCCCAATTCCTCTACATGAACAAAATACACTTGATAACCCTTTATAGCAATTCTCTTCAACTGAAGTGCTGAAATTTGTCTCACAGATATGGGTTTAGGTTTTCCTTTTCCTATAACTAGTTTTCCCTCCTTCTCTACCCAATGTAGGGTTTTGTATAAACAATTTAGCGTGGCCTTCTCTTTCTCTAACCAGTCCATCCCTACCAGTACATCATAAGACCCCAAAGGAAGAATATTTAAATTTAATTCTGTTTGGTATCCATTCAAATTTATGGTTGTTTGGTGTAACTTATGAGTCAACTTATGTTTTGTACCAGTGGCTAACTGAACTAACCAAAAATATTGTAATTTTTCTGACTTTAAGTTACATTCTTCTACCATTTGAGGACTGATATAACTTAAGTATGCACTTAGATCTATTAAAACAGAAACAGTTTGGTTAACAATCATACCTTCTACTTCAACCATAGTGCACTGGTGTTCTTCTTGATGATCTTCTAGAGCATCATTGATTTTGGGGATGTTTCTTGCCACATCATTAACAATTGTTGCTTCTCTCAACACATGTAAGGTCTGGATGTTTCTGTGTTGACAGTCCCTTAATAAATGAGGTTCTCCACAACCCCAACATTTCAAAGATTCTCTCATTTTAACCATCCCCTCTATTTTATTGTTTCCATTCACCTATTTGGACCTATTTTGTGATTGAGCAGTTTAATTTTCACCCATTTTGTTGAACTTATTTCTTTGGTGGTTTCTCTCAAAGTTCTTCAAATATGTTGGTTTATTTTTCTTTCTGTTGGAGTCAACTTTATTTGACCAATTCTTTGCTTGTTCACTCTTACCCTTGAATTGTTGGTAACACAATCTTGCCTTGTGCACCACCTCATCTATCATCTTAGGGTTATCAAACTCTATTTTTTCCTTGTAAATAGTGGGTAGACAATTCAAGAAACATTGTGCCTTTTCCTTCTCTTCTCTTATATAGGATACATATCATAACAAATTAATAAATTTGGTTAAAAAATCATCAATCCTGAGCTATCCCAATCTGAGTTCATGAAACTCTTTGGATTTATCGTCATAAGAGCATTCATTCAGGTATCGATTTTTGAAATTGACTTGGAAATCCTCCCAAGTAACAGTTTTCTCATCAATGGCATGAACTATTTTTGTTTCTTCCCACCACAAGGTAGCCTTACCTTGCAGTTGATAGATAGTTAGCCTGGTTCTCAAGTTACATCCATATTCATAAACCTGAAAGTACTTTATCATATTCAAAAGCCATGATTCAGCATCTTATTCCTTCTCTCCATCATAGGAGGGAGGTTTGGTTTTCTGGAATTCACCCTGAAATTCCTTGTTCCTTCTAGACTGTTGTCTAGAGGTGTCATATTCCTCAAAATCTTCTGAGAAACTGACTCTTCCCTTTCTCTTCCTTCTAGAATCGTCACCTTCTTGAAAATTCCGGGAATTCAATTCTCTTATCAATCTATCGTCTTCTTCACTGGCTAAAGATAGCCTTTCATTGTGGCTTTTAAGCTGCGTCATTTTTCTTTTCATTCTATGCAACATAGCCATCAATGGAGCGTTTGGATCTGGCATGTTTTATCCACCACCTAGATCCACATACAACTCTTCCCCTTCAGTCATAGTTCACAATTGTATACGTCAACATTGTTCACTGTACATGAAATTAACATTAGAAAAATTTAAATTCAATAAATTTTACAGCAACATAAAATTTCTGATATGAGCACATAATTTTCCTAGTGTTTTAACTTGGGCTCTGATACCATTTGTAACACCTCCCATTTGGATTTATATATATATATATATATATATATATATATATATATATATATATATATATATATATATAAAAATATTCAAAATTGAATATTACTCATAGTCTTTATTATATTCTAGTAATGTCATATTTTTATGTCTTCGTTTCAATTTGAAGAAATTATATCATTGATAGAATTTCCACCAATTAAATTTTATAGAGATTTATTTATGAGGGGTGCCCACATTACACTTATACCCTTTTAACTCTAATCGTTCCCCAACATAACATGCATTTGTTTTCTTTAAAAATCTATACATATGCAATAGAATTATCCTTCTCTACTTAAGAATAAAATATTCATGTATATACTTATACTTTTAACCGTTCTTGGAAAATCGTAAAGGCATAAATACATGTACCCATTCCTCTTTACTTATAGCTTATGGCCTTGCATGTTCAATATTATATTATGAATGTTAAAATATGGCTTTAACGGCTATTTTCTGCTTTCTAATTTACACAAGGACATTGACTTATATTTAATTCTCCTCATTTGTATACCTTTAATATAGTATACTTCCACTCTAATATACATGAAAATTGAAGTAGGAATTTAGAGCAATTTCCTAGTCTTCTTATATCATACTAACGTATATCCTTATTGATCACATTAATGTCGTTCTCCATCATGGTGATAGGTCCAAGTTTTCTTTTAAAACATAATTGTTACTACGTTGTCATTTTGACTTAGGTTTGTATAGATTCTAAGCAACCCTTGCTATATTATCATGTTCAGTGTACTGCTCCATTAACTAGGAATTAAAACAATGGTTAAGTTCGAGACTTGGATAATTCCAAGCAGTTCTAGTTCATTAATGGATTTGTTTGTAATGGGATTAGGTTTTCCACTTAATGTTTCAGACTGTCATTTATTGTTAGTTGTCTAATCATATCAACTGGAATAGTAATTGCTTAGATGACAACCACTTGTTTTTCTTTCTAATCGGAATTAAATTTTACAGTACTAACCCACATGGATCGTATCTACTTTTCTGATACGAGATTTTGTTTTTCCCTAAAAAATTTATTTCCTGTAATTATGAGGTACCAAATCTCATAGCGCTCTTGACTCGGTTATCCACGCATCCATCCGATGGTAATCGTTAATCTTATTACACGTGGACAGTCGAGATCACTAATTTCCTATGGTTTATAAGGAACATAAATAATATCAAATTTTCTAGGTTTTGTCATTTTCGTTTTGTGAATTCCACGCAGATGTCAAACCTCACTTCGTCGCCTTCTTTTTTCTCCATATAGGGATTTGAGCTAATATGCAGATGAAGAATGATGTAACAGTGCAAATAATGCTTTCCCTTAACTCTAGGTAATAAAGTATATGATTTAGTTGCTGGTGGATATTTGTATTTTTGTTCATATGGCCCAGTGCTTCTTTGGTCCTAATTTTCTATCCATGATTTGGATTTTCCATCAACTGTAATTGAGTTTGAATGAAAGTTGTCGTAGTGAGCTTGTTGTGAATGTTCTAGTTAAGTTTTTTTTGTGCTAATTTTTGGGTCATAATGACCGATTTGTTTATACTTGATAATTTTGATGATTGTGTTAAGTAACTACGATACTGACCTATCAAAAATTTGGTATTATGCTCGAATGTGGTTCTTGTTCAAAATTTCATAAAAATTTTATTTTTTGTGAGTTATTATTCTATACTATATTGTAAATCCAGAGTTCTTAGTATTTACTTCTAATTCTTATGTGTTTCCCGAACTTCCCAGAATTAGGGAATAATTTCTTCTTTTATAGAAATAACACTATTCCACGTATGCCCATGTGGGTGAAATGAAACTTCGGCTATTTAGGCATATAGTTTTTTGTTTTGTTTATGTATTAACAATTGTAATATTCGATGTGGCCAAAGACAATTTATTTCATACTTCGTTTATTTTTACATAGGCCTAAGATGGTGTATCTTCAAAGCCACCCCGAGATTTCGTTTGAGTACCATCATTGACACTGGTAATTTTTGAAAACCCAAAATTCTCAAAAAACCTTTTCTGGTTTCCATTTTCTCCTGAAATTTTTACACATCTTCTAGTTCCATATTAAAATAGTGTTTCATTTCTATATTATGTCTAATGAATTACCTATCATTCTATTATGCTCAATGATAGTGACTACATTTTCCTTCGACATTTTCATGTTTTTAATGATGTCTCAAATTTTCCTGCAGTTACAATCATAATTTTTTTTAACTTACAAAGGTATATTAGATTTCCCTTCATCGCATTCAGGGTATTCATTTTATTTCTTATACTCCGTCTGAGTTATTTATTCTATTAACTCATTTCCCTGTTTTCATTTCAGGTAAGGATGCTATCCACTGTACTTTGTTTTCTCCCAAGGGTTGAGCCTCATTTCCCGTATGACTCCTTTTCATTTTTACAATGGACTCTGGTTTACATAGGTTGGTTTCCTCAGTCATGATTATTCTACTATGCTAGTCCTTACTTCAGCCTTGCAGATAGTTTAGACAGTTGTTTTCACAGTGACACCTAGTGTTTTCTGGTTAACTAGTTTTAGACTATCTGTACTTCGAAATGTACCTCTAATATCTATGGGTTGTAACCCATGAATTGAGCTCTTTTGATTTATTTAATAATAAATTCTTATTCAAGTTTACTACTCAAACCTTCTTTGCTTGAAATTTATTTCCACTTCTAATATATCGTTGCATGAATGTAGAATAATTTTCTTGTGTCATAAAACGAACATTAGGGGAACTTTGAGGTCTAAAATGGGCCTCCTAAGAAAAATGTACAACCAAAATAAACTTTATAAGAACCAATAGGATTCAAGATGATTATGTCAACCATGGGGATGACTCATTTTTGAAATAAAAGGGTAAAAATATTAAAAAATAATAAAATAATAAAACTACTTTTTCATCTCATATTTCAACTTATCTCCTAAAGTTTTTACTCAAATTTCGAGCGGGAGTACTCGTTGGATGTGAAATTTAATTCCTCATCCAAGGAGTACCCATTTTTCATACTTTTGATGGACCCTGCTACGTGAAAAATGAGAAATACAAGAAAAAACATTATTGCAATCACGTTTTTCATGTATTTCTCATTTTTTGTGTAGTATGGTCCATCAAAAGTATGCAAAATGGGTACTCCTTGGATGAGGAATTAAATTTCGCATCCAACAAGTATTCCCACTTGAAATTTGAGTAAACAATTTGGGAGATAAGTTGAAAATACGAGTTGAAAAAGTATTTTTTTCTTTTTTACCTCTAAAATTTGATGATGTCATCAAATCTTATTTTATTATTTCCACTATTTTTTTATAATTTCCTTAGGAGGCCCATTTTAGACTTCAAAATTCCCCTAATGATATTTAGAAGAAGATCTTGAATACACCTATACTTTTATGTATAACTCTTTACAGTCCATGTGGTATAAATTCGTAATTAACATAGTAGAATTTTGTCATTTAAGTAGTTCAGAAATGTATTGGTTCAACTAGAATTATCTAGAATCTTTGTTGAAATTTGTTACTGTATCTGAACAGTAATATTTATTGATATAGAATTTATTCTGATTACAATATAGCTCTCAACCCTTTAGGTCTGACTTGTTGCCTCCCAACTGTAGAGTTCTCTCTCCGTAACTCACCCTCGAGCAGAGATCCTTTTCTCTAGTGATAGACATCCCTTTTTCTATCCTGAAAAAACTTATTTAAGCTTTTCTTTCCCTAGTCTATTTCCATTAACCGCGTCCAATTAATTCAGGATGCTTTATTCCTATTTTTCCTAGGCTTTCCCTCTGTTTCTTACATAGAGGTACTTTTAAAGTTGTCTTTTCTGTTTTTCCATCTTTATTCCACCTCTTCCCAATACTATCCTCTTTATTGGGGACAGTAGATATTTATCTCCAAATCTAATTTGAGTATCTCGCTTTATTCCTTTCAAGGGTTTCTGGAAGTTGTGGGAAAGTCTTATCCCCTTATCCATCCTCATGGATTGGGTTTTCAGATCTCAATTCTCAATCTAGTCATTGCACACATAATTTTCCAATTTATTTTATTAATTTAAACTAATAAAATAAATCCACATAATAGTTTTCCATTGGGGTCCACTTTTCCCTTTGGACTTGTTCAATTTTCAAATTAAAAGTATAGCAAATTGGGACATTATAATGATCTAATTATTGCCTTATGCAAGATATTTTTTCACTCCTATTTTTTAAATTTTTATTCTTATGAACATTATATAGATACAATGGATGCTTCAAATAATAAAAGAGGCAATTATTTTTCCATCAATATAATTCAATTATTTGCATATTGTGTAAATTCAATAGTTATATTGGTGGTACTTAGGGTCAACCTAAACGGTTATTTTGGATGCATCAAAAGAAGTACAAAGTGATAATAGGAAGGACTCATGCGAACTTTTCTAATCGTACATGTTGAATATGCAAGTGTTAATTGTTGTTGTGCCCAATTTCTTATTAGGGTACCTATCAACTAAAAAATTTTGTACAAATGTTTGAAACGAAAATAATTTATAACAAATAACATAACGCATAACATTTTTAGCACTTTCTTATTTTTCTTTTCAAATCAGAGCATGTATCGGAACAAATTATGTTAGATATATCCAAATGATGTCATTTCTTGTTTTCCATTTAAAGTTACAATTCAATCCTATGTATCATTATCCAAGAAATTTGGATCCTTCAGAGGAAATGACAAATGTGTGTGTTCAATAGAGTTTAACTATAAAAATGTGTCTTATTCTATAATGAAAATTGTTAAAAGCACAATGAAGTTGTAACAAGTAACCCAATCTAAAAGTGCATATTTATAAGTGACTGGATAATGCATCTCAAGGATAGTGCAACTCATCCTCATGTTGGAAACCCCTTTAACACACAGATACACATACAAACACATGTGGGTCAAGGACACATATTTACCACTAGGGTAGGTTTCCCATGAATGCCGCTTTCTCAAAGACATCCCTAAAATACAATTGAAGGGGTACCTTTTAATATATTGAATTATCTAAGTGCATAATATTAGGGTATTAACACTCCAATACTATAATTTAATGTAATCAAGTTTACAATATATTAAACTTTACTAAAGAGTTATTAATCATAAATGTAATTAATTAAGAGGTCAAGATAAAACCATATAACTTATTGAAAATAAATGAACTCTATTATCATGGACTTAAAGTGAGCATGTTTCCTTATGAGCCCGAGCCATAGAGGGAAATTTGGGAGTGATTGCAAAACTTTCATAGAGATTTATGGTTATTCCTCTAGGCGAAGGTCAATTTCTAAGCCTTCTACTAAACCTATTAAGGCCAAGAACACCACAAATATTGGAGTGTTTACTATTCACTAACTAGTCAACACATCCCTTGCCTCACACAATGAAGGAATGCCTTGAAGTGGCAATAAAAAATTGTCAGAGATTAAAGGTATTTTAAACATAGGCGCCTAGGTTATTGTCATAAATAAAGAAAATTGAAAATATGTCAACATGTCTCATATGGAAAGACCTCTATGATTTTTTCTATTAGCAATGGAAGAACCCAAACTGTTCTTTAGGGACTAACATCATAGTCCAAGCACAAAAAATAATGGCTTACTGTGTTATTAGGGGTATGGTAAAGTAATATTTTTGGATGTACTCATAGATAGATCTGTAGTTAACATGTTTCAATCAAGATCATTTAGGCCAAAAAAAAAATATTTCCTTCGGACTTGAGGTTGCATAAAAAGTGTTCAACAAAATATTTTAACAAAAAGTATTTGACAAAAAAAATGGTAACAATGGAAATGTTAGGGGACCTTAATTTGAGAGGGCTTTGAAATCAAAGCAAGCTTTCAAATTATTGTCAAGTCTATCATTAGGAAAACCTTAATATTTTGGGTGAACTTTCTTGATTTTATAGTAAATAAAAAGAAAAAAGTAGAGCTCATTCATATTATCCTTGTGTACCAACGATAATTTTTTTTGTAGGAAACCAACTTGATGACCATTATCTATTGTCTAACATATGCAAAGACACTATTCTAATTTTGGTGTTGTTCCTAGAAAAAGGAGTGATGGGAAAACGTGTGTTTTCATCCTCAGAGACAATTTCTTTCAAGGATAAGGTATCAAATAAACCCCTCCACTTCAATGATTATAATTTGTAATAAATTTTACAATATTTAAAATTACAAAAGTGTTATTAATCATAGGTGTCTTAAATTAATGGGTCAAGAAAAAACCACAAAACGTGTTGTAAATAAATTCCCTCTATTAGCGTGCACTATAAATATGCATTTTTCCTTATGAGCCCAAGATATAAAGGTCACAATGGTAGAGTTCAATGAGAAAGAGGTCACAAACCTTCTCTCTTTCTGTGAATCACATGCACTGAAGTCTGATTCACAACACCTATATTAGAACTATACAAGTGGATCTATTCAAACTAGAAAACAAATTACTATGAAGTCTATCTATACTCCGAAGGTTTCTTTATTATTCAATTTTGTTCTCTGGATTATCATCCCAAATATTCTGAATAGGGTCCTCTAGGGAAGAGAAAATCCTTTTGTTATCCCACAGTTCCCACACTTCAACCCAACCACTATGTCTGTCACCAAAATGGAAGTTTGGTTTCATCTCATTTTCCAGTACTATTTTGGAATTTATCAGTGTTTGTATATATTTTCAATACCTAGGTGAAAAATTAAAAGACAATCTTGAAAAGATTAAGTTTTTTTTTTCACATATGCTTGACCCAATCACTTTTAGAAAAAAACAACTATGATTGACAAGACAAACCAAAATCATGACTAATTTCATATAATAGAAATCTACCTTATTATCATTAACATGGGCAACCTAGATGCAACATCAAAAGGACTTCATAGCAAGGTAAAGAGGCCCAATAGCCATTATATATAGAAAAATAAGCTCATGAAATTGGAGCAACACTGCAAAAAATCATGAGGGCCTTCTTTGCCACTTATTCCTAAGCTATTATATTTGTTGTGTATTACCATATTTTGAAACTTGATTTTGGATTTGAATATTAATAATGGAAAAATTGAACTTTTTTCATCTTAGTTCACAACTTCATGCCATGCTCCTTGTAAATTTTGATGTATTTTTATATGATCGTATGATATTTTTGAATATGTTATTTTCAAGTCTGGAAAATATGATCAAGCACAGTTTCCAATTGAGTGAGAATTGGTTCTACCTATAGTTATAGTCATTAACATTTAGCTCTATCCTTATTCCACATAGTACAAATATTTGGGGATTTTAAATTTGATAGGAAATGGTGTCTCTAACTACCATTTTGATCATCCAACCTCCCATTTGCAATGTTAAATCCACTTAATGGTCAATGCTCTAATCAATCCTCTCAAAATACATGGTAACAATCATAACAATATGTCGAGTCTTCATGATTTCAATTTACAAGCAAGTCATGACAACTTTTCATTATAAAATGGAAACTCTTCAAGTCTTCACAATCTACAGCAATAAATTCCCCACCTAGCACTCAAACCTTCAAGTTTTAATCTCGATTCTCCTCCATCCATAGAATACTCAATATTCATTGTTAGGAAAAAAATCTTGAAAGAACAAAAATTGGTATAAAACAACGTGAGATTTGTGATTTTATTAAATGTTAGAATTTTTAATTTTCATGTATAATCTAAACACGAAGTAAAAAATAATTATTTTTCTATATATTCCAAACAATCCAATAAACAACTTAGCTCAAGGATAATCTAAAGTAAAGCCTTCCTCCTACAATGCAACCAAAATTACATCCAAGCATTCCTTTCCCATGATAGTACTCAATGTTATTGTGTACTATGGTACTTCTAAGAAAATATTATATATATTATTCAATACTCCTTCTATTTCTTGACCATTTCTTGGAAAAATATCCTGTGATTCCATTTATGGTAACATGATTTGGGAACTAATAGGGTTAATAAAAAAATGACTTCTAAACCCAACAATTGCATGCAAATAAATTGAAATTTTGCACAACAAATTGAAAACATAAAATCAAACAGACTCTGTGACCAACAATGGAAGGTAGCAACAACCTTCAAATTTGATCAACCCCTTCAGTTATTTTCAATCGCAAATAGCATTATGGAAACAGACACACTGAATAGTATAGTTCAATATGAAAATACAAAATTTTGTTCTGCAATTCAATATAGGATCCGAAAATGCAAATGTGACTATTTATATGATTGGAATGCATCACTATGCAATTTCAAATTGCTAATATATGATAAGTGAACTACATTATAATTAGTGCTCATGGAATTTGAAGCTTATAAACTATAGCTACATTAAATGTCCAGAAATATAAAATATTTTCTAGAGATGTAATTTTTAAACAAAATTACCATTGTCTTCAAAAGTCAAATTTTGATAACAACACTTTTAGAACATTGAACACTAGTAGGAAAAGAATATTGAAAGACCAAAAATTAGCTTAGTAAGATCCTTGGTATAAAGTAATGTCATATTTGTGGTTGCAGCAAACAATATTTTCCCTATTCCAATTTAACTTCTCCACAGTGCAAAGGTTTTTAGACACAACGTGTTGCATAATTATATGTAATTATTCTCATCCATGTAGCCATCTTAAAGAAATCATGTATGAAAATTTATATTCCACAAGCTATGACCACTAATAGACTATGCCATCAATTGCAGAATAACTATTTCTTCACCAAAAATTAACATCACAAATATCTATCCTTACTATCTCCCAAAAATTGCATGGGATGTCAATAACGTATATATTTACTCTTGATGACTTCCCAAAGTCTGATGGTGTATCACATAACATGGACTTCCCTCTGCTTGGGTGCCAAGTCTAAGGAGAATATATTCTACCAAATTCATCCAAGACCACAATGAATAACTTATGTTCTCCAAGGTCCAAAGATTAGCTATTGATATCAGAGGAATTATTGATGCAATAACCCAGAAATGGTGGGTTGGTGGTTGCAACTGAGACAAAAAAAATATTTTCCATAGTGTCCCCGCGTCATTTATGGTATATTCTATCTCAAATGTACATTTGAGAGATTTGAAGTTCAAGGATAGTCCAAAAATCCATTTTGAAATAGCTAGGTCAACACATGTTCAAGTCGAACTTGGAAATTGTTGCTCCCGGGGACAATCCAAATACAAAGGGAATTCACGTCTTAGCCTCTCGACATGTAGTGATTCGGAATTTTAAAATTGCAATAGGAAATTTTTTTTTTTCTGTAGCTACACAAATCTCAGAAATTGAAATAAAAAAACTAGTTTGTGAACCTGGGCACAGAATAAGTAATGGAAGTCTTGGCAGTAGCGATTCATAAGATACAGTTCGAGATGTGGTTATTAATGGATCTTCTCTGAATTGCATAGAAAATGAATCAGTATGCATAAAAACATGTCAGGGAGTTCTGGGTATGCCTAAGAAATAATGTTCCAACAAGTGAACATGATTAACATCTCAAATCCCATTATTATGGATGAATATTAATGTGCCCCTCCATTGTGAGACCAAAATCAGTTAAAACCATGAAAAAATCATAGTTTCATTGTTCAAGTTCACAACATGACATACATAGACATCAGTAGCACTTTGGCAACAAAATAGGCAATAAAACTTGCGTGTAGCTCGACCGTTCCATGTACAAAAATTGTGATGGAGGGTATAAGCCTTCGCTTGTATAACAGAGACCTGAACACTTCTTTATCGGCTAATGTGCATGGTTCTAGCGATGGCTAAGTCATTCCTCCCGTTAATTTCACATCACTGAGCTTGCAAGAATCAAATTAATTTATTACTGGGAGTTATCAGTCATCTCATTGGTTCTGCAATTATCTTATTATGTGCCATGATGGTGAGATGAATTTGTTAGTTTGAAAAATATTTATAATTACCTTGAAATATGTCAATATTCTACAAATAAAGACAAATCCCTAATGAATATGCGTCCACTATGGAGGAGAATGAGGAGTATGTAAGAATTGAGGACCGAGGTCATGAGGCTTCTGTTGATGGCTAACCCATCTCTAAACAACTATGAGGATGATGAAGATTATGATTTTTTTTTTATAGAGAAGCTTCATTCAGAAATAAGAAGACTCATGGTGGGCAATATGTCTATTAAAAAATGTAACTAAATGAGCCTAGAAGATGTTGGGGGTGTATCAGTAATAAAAATTCATGCTCTTTTTTAACACTGGAAAATCGTACAACAAAAGATGACATTAATTAATGTCAAGCCTAAGGATTTACAGGGCAGGAAAAAATTATAGAATCAAGAAATTATTTAAAATCTATAAGGTTTTGAGGAAATCAGATTTGACCTAGTCTTAAATTCTAAAATGTGCGCTTAATCCTTCGAGAAGAGCGCCTTTTGTGTGCCTTTTTTCCCGATAAGTGCGCATTCCTGGAAATGGAAAAATTTCACTTTCTGGGACCACACCAAGCAATGGACAGTTACTCCTTATATGAAGCTGCCTAAGGATAGCCACCAACGCCTCCTTAGACACTATGTGAGCACACAAAGGAATATTTGGATCACATAATGGAATTATGCCTCTCGCTTGGGTCACCATCCATCATGCACCAAGGGAGGGAAGGAGGATTTGAAACTCCCTTATATAAATCCACCAAGAGATGAAGAAATGGTGATCACATTTTTATGCTGACCAAATTTTCCCAAGCAACACCAACAGTGTGTGACACGGAGCTGGAGCTGAAGAGGATTTGATCGTTGGCCACCCAACAATCCTAGTCCACCACGACAGAGAGAGAGGGAGACTGCATCAGAGGCAGAGCTTGGAAAGCAACATCCTTGCATCGGGACCTAGAGCCATTGCCTAGGTGCCCTTTGGCAAGTGGGTAAAATTTCTTCTCGATTTCAAACATTTAATAGGAAGAGGCCTTTGAGCCATCGTTGGTATTATTATCGTTTTGACTCTCTTTGATAGCTTTTGTATATTTGTGTTTTAGTTTTATTTTACTTTGAGCATAAATTTGTATACCTTTTTCACTGAATTGTGTGATTTTGAGCTCCACCACTTTCTGGCTGTTACCAATAGTTTAAAGAGTAGACCACACTCTTTAGACTGGTGTGATTTCGTACACCCGTGTGACTAATCCTCCACAACAGGATTGGCGACTCCACTGACATGTTCCAATCTTATGTGGTTGTGCTATCTTTTATAGGAGACCATTTTTCTATGTTGGAGTGGAGCTGATAGTCATCTGACCCATCTTACAGTCCCTAGATTCACTGGAGTGACAAACTAAAGAAGGAAACTCCTAATTTTTTTTACTTACAGGATTTTTGTGTGGAGTATTTCCTCACAGACACGCAGGGTGGGTGTTCATCTCTAACCTTCACGCAGGAAGGTGCACCTGTCAAGGCTTTTTACGCGCAAATGGAAGAATGAGATTTTTCTCCCTATAATCTGAATTTTTTTGCTTGTAGTCTGTTGGGCAGCCCCTAATGTATCTGCCAGCACTTTTGCTGATAGCCCACAGCTTCTAAGAACTCACTTTTTGTTGCTTTATGTAGGCATAGATTTAGTTTCTCTTTAAGTTGATTTTTTGCAAAAATGTTCGCATAGTTTAAGCAGGGGGGAAATTAACCATTGCATTCCGAACAATTTATGTTTTGAAAAAATTTAGTATTCACACTTAGATTAACTAGTCCAATTAAGTGGCCCAAGACCACACATGCATAAGCTAGTGTAGAAATTGCTTAGCTTAATTAAATTTTTTCATTTAGGAAATTGTGGGAGTAGGATTGAATCGCCGATTAGAGAAAGTAATCTCTATTGCATTTGCACCCTTCGGTGATCATAGGCAATCATATGAATCTCTATTTTTGTGATTCGCCATCTCCCTTTAGTTAGTCACATAGATTAACTAGGAAGATTTGAAAGCGACCCATTATCCGCACACGTTTTGCATTTTGAGCGAAGAACAAGATAACGTAGTTTAACTAGGGGTTTTTTGTAAAGGATCACTGATATCCAAATGTTCAAACTATGAGCTTGTTCACCTTATCCTCACACACACTCACCCACTAAGAAAATAAAGCCACCTAAAACTATCTTAATAAAACTCACTAAATTCTCCCCACAGGGGCCACAAGAGAATTTATAGACTAAGTTAGGATCAAGGGGGTAGGCATCCAATAAGCCACCTTGATCACAGTTCGTATTGAAGCATAGAAGTTGTGTATTTAGGGAGCTTCAAAATCCACCTATCAGACCATGGAAAAGAAAACCTAAGCACGGGAAAGACCTGATTCAGAGGGGGTTAGGCTTAGGCACAGTGCGTGTGGTATCAGTTGGGGCTACCTGAACCAGCTGATACTCGGCACTATTAGCTGACTACCAAGAAGCCGAAGACTCGAACGCTCACATGGGATGGTGGTTCTTAGTGGCCAAAAACTAGGGCATCCTTTAACCTATAGGTGATGGTGCAGGCAAGCGCCAGACCCTCTACCCTTACCTTGGTGGATTCTCTTCGGCTGACTAGTTACGGGATGTTGTGCCATCACTCGCAAGAAATATTCTCAAGGCCCAGTTACTTTTGAGTGTGTGAGGATGCATAAGTCTTCTAGGATTTTGAGTATCATGTGCAAAACAAACAAAAACCATCTTTTTTATTAATTGATCACATAGATTAAGTTAGAGGGAAAATAATTTTATTTTCACTTTGTTTTATGTATGTGGCCATAATTTTTCTTTGACCTAGACTCTATCCCCTCAAATTTTTCCAAAACCAAACCTGGTCAACACCCAAACAGTTGCAACGGAACCTCGTCGATCCAGGCATCCTTTGGACATCCCCCCATTACAGGGAGGGGTTCCAGGTATTTTTCCATTTAGGCGTCAAAGAAGGAACACTACCACCGTCATTGGTTCATCCTTCGTTTGAGCAACCATAGTTGGTCTCTCAACCCCACACCACACACCACTCCCCCCTTGACCCCTAGGGGGTAGAGGAGCACGTCCCATTCGAGAAGCCAGCTGAACACACATCAGGGTACATCACAGACTAACCCTCATTCTAACCAGAACTTTGTTTCTTCACACATTGCCATGGCGTAAACCTCCCAGTCACCCTTCTTAGTGGCGTTGAATCTACCTGATTTAACCAAGCTCACAAATGACCCCATCGCACACGATCCTTCATGGCCTCCCATGCCCACGAAGATCCCTTTATATATACTAAAGTTTGAAGGCAAGCAAGCAGAAGACCCAGGTAATCATATAAGGACCTGTCACCTGTGGTGCTCATCGAATAGTATCATTGATGACATTATTCCATTGAGGGTATCTCAATGTACTCTTACAGGAGTAGCCATGAAATGGTAAGTGGAGCAACTTCCTGCTTCACATGGAACGTTTAGCACCCTCGCTACCCCATTATTCACTTATTTTCAGATACCCATTCACCATGATTTGGGAATGGAGTTACTAACTCATTTTGGACAAGCCCATGTCATCCATATCTCTAACCATCTTCATGAGTGGAGGTGGCGTTGAAGTTTATGAAAAGCTAAACTCGACAATCGTGTCCTCTTAGATTTATTCTTGAAAACTCTGACGGGAGATATTTCAAAGGATGTGGCGGAAAAATACCCCACATCCAAAGAGGATGCAATCAGTAAATCCCATAAGCTTGAACTAATTTATATGCATTCAGAATACATTTAAAATATCTTGCCTAATGCTCCGCACCTGCAAACTTATCAAGAATTTCAAGGCGTGTCAAACTTTGTAGACGGATTAATCAAACTCTGGATATGGATTAATTGGGTCAATGACGCAAGGTTACCTAGGCAGCAGTAGTCAAAATCCCTGTTACACACATAATTCTACCCGGAACATGTCTCAATGCGGATTTCAAAGTCATCATATGCCTCAGCATGATTTGACTAATAGGGTGCAAACGTATCACCAAGGAGGACCCTATCCTCCGGCTCAGGGGACCCAGTACGCAGGAAGAAACATTGACAGATGAGCTGCCCCCCAATGGCTAGGTATAAACAAGGGACAACTTAGACCCAAGCACACGACACTCCTACGCAAACCAATGCATAGGTTAACTTTTTTCAGCCGTCCCAGAATCAACCACACCAGTATAACTAGGAGAACTGCCCTCCTAACTTGGTTAAGAAAAAATAAAAAAGAAAGCCCAAAGGGAACCCTCGATATGGGGGCGACAACCAACAACAGCCACCACGATCCTAGGCTAGAGGTAACTCCAACCAGAATCAAAACCAAGAGCCAAGAAATTCCCAACGGCAAGGAAAAAGACCACGTTTTCGAACAAGCCATTCTTGTTCAATATGTGGTGAGTATGGGCATTATACTCACCACTGTCCCGATCTCCCTGAGCTGAAAAAGCTTTAGAATAACCAAGGACAAGGAAGATATTCCTAGCAACCCGCTATTATGCAAGAACCTTTCCCCTACCAAGGGACGGTCAGCACTCAGCAACAAAACCCAAAAAATTCCAGGAAAAATAGCCATCAAATCTACATGACTGGAGAAGAAATGTTTTTCTAGACACGGAATCACAATTACGACACCCCACCAGACTCCACTATGTCAGGGGTTAGTACTAGTGCACCGACTGCACCTTTGACCATTTCAAAGATGCCTATAGAACCATTGCCAAACATGAAAAACATACCAAATAGATGAGCAGGTAACTACTCCAAAGCAGCCGATAATTATAGCATCGTGGATGATTTAGCTCAATCACTCACTACTATGTTCGCGTTGGGAGTACTGCAGTCGTGCCCAAAGCAATGGAAAGCCCTACTTTCTGCATTAGGCACTATCGACCCTGTCGATACGTGCATGATGGATTTTGATTTAGACAAAGCCACCCCTAGGCTTGCTTCCATGGTCGCAATCCAACTACCAGTATTGGTACAGAGTATCACTATTCATTGATGTGTCATAGATGAGGGTGCATCGACATGCATCATGTCAAAAAACGTTTCGCAGAAGTTTTGTTCTCCCGAACTAAAACCCTCGGTCATAATGCTTCAAGCCTACGATGGTTGTCCCTCAACCCTCGTCGGCCTCTACCAAAATGTCCCGATCTGTTTAGCCAGAAAGACGGTCCACATAGACATTGAAGTCTTGGATGCTCACTTGGATTACAATATACTCCTTGGGTGGAGTTATATGTATGCCATGTCCACCATAGCCTCCTTTGTCTTCCGCATTATGATGTTCTGCCATGAGGATCGCATCATTACTTTTGACCAACTGACACACAGTGAGAAGCGTCCCCTAACCAACACGGATTTAATTCTACCCTATGTATATACAGCCGCAGATGGTCATTCATGGTGCCAAGAATATGGCCCTAGGCAATTCAAAATGTCATCCGTCCTACGGTAATTCCTAGCATATCCTCGCATTATCCCTAAGGTATCACCCGATGCCACAGAGGCCCTGGTGTGCATTATGTCCACATCAAGCATCGAGGTCAGTCAGGACATAGAATAAAGTAGTAGTGACATAGAAGCATCGGCCATGTTAGCCTCTCTAGCCTACGCCGCCTCCCAAACCACTTTCCTCTACCCTCTAACTGGCTTCGTCTCGCAACAGGTTTTGGGAACACTGGTGTTACCGAACATATCATTGATGTTCCCAGTTTGGTATCTCATTCCCCATTCCATAACGGGAGCCACCAAAGTTACTATAGTAGGGTTAAAGCCCCACAGTTCAGAGGAGCCCCAACCAACCCAAGAAACGATCGGGACCGGCCCCACAAAAGAAGTTCCCATTGCAAAACTAGTTATCATGGCCAAGAAAACCACAGACAGAGAAAAGAATATGGTGACTCCTGCCATTCAAATGGAATCACCATTCTGTGCCATATGCGATGTTATAGGCCATCCTACCCACATATGTTCGACGTTGTATGAGTTAAAACCACTCCTTGGCTCCGAAGCAGATGTCTCGATGTCGCGTTCCTGTAAAAAGGAACCTACCTCAAAAGGTAAAGGAAAACTGCTGCGTATCAATCACGCATGCTCTCTCTGTGGCACCTATGGTCACTATACCCACCATTTTCTAGAGATACCACGATATAGGGATACCTTACATGCAGTCGAGCAATCCTATCAAGAGGATCCATCCATCCAGTCAGTCAACGATGAGTCTCGCACCATCCTATACTTACAAGAGGAACATAGGATTGTAAAATGGCCCCTAGTAATGCCCATTATACGTTGTACGCTATGCGATGAACATGGCCACTACCTCGAAGAGTGCGTAGCCTTGGAACTCATTCACAAATGGTATCCAATCAAAAGGGTTTATTACATAGGGCTACGGGCGACACAATTCACATTCTTGTTATGCACCAACAATCACCTTTTGGAGGATTGTCACTACATACCTCGCTTCCGGCTAGCCCTTGATAGCCTTTTCTCAGACATAGTCCACCTTTCCTAAGAAGAGGATATGGACGCCGAGTCCACCGGTAGCTCCATGACCCAAGTAGATGAGATGAGTGGATCTATTATGTTCTTGACAGCCAAAGAACGGCCTAGCAGAGAACCCCTAGTTACCGTCAATGGCACTTAGCAGCAATGACCAACTTGTACATTATGCAAAAAGATGGATCATGTAGTCGTCCCTTCCCCTAATTTAGCAGCCTTTTAGCGCTGGTTTCCCATCAGACCTCGGATTGAAGTCGATGAAATTTTCATATCAAGGATATTCTGCTTGATATGTCAGGGTAATCATTACAAGCGACATTGTACTTATGCCTTGGAGATTCATCCCACTATCGACATGATTAATTCCATAGAGAAGAGACAAAACGATCTCCAAGAATGGCATAAAAAGTATAATGCCAGATCAATGTCCCCACCCCTGCAATGGGGTGTCAATCCTGACAATACAACACACCACCAAAGAGTAACTCTGGCCAAGCCTAGGATAAAATGTGGCCGATTTGATCTAAACGACCACCGAGTCAGCCAATGTAGAGAACTCAAGCCCCTAGCAAATAGTCTCCATATAGTCTCTTCTCTCCCTCAAAAAATTATCTCCAATCAAGAGAATATCATGCACACTTATTTCTAAATTTGTTCACACTTTCACCATATGTTTAAGTGTATACATCTCCCCAAGCTGAAAGCGGCACGAGCTACATTGAGTCTACACTTCACTAAAGAGGAAGACAAGTCTAAGCCAATGATATGGAAATGAAGATAGAAGACAACCTCATCTACGTCTGAACCTTTCCAAGCATCCACATCAGGAACAATGAGTAGCATAGAATCACACATTATCTACTTCATTGGCTCAATAACACCATGCACCATCTGCACTGGCCAAATCATGCACCAAAGATGTGCCTACTAATAAAAAACATTTAGGCACCTCTATGGTACGCACAATTTCTACCTATTGGAAATCGACTATCCTAATGGGTAACCTAACTTCGAGCCCATACAAAATCCCATTATAGAGATTCTTCCCCCACCAAATGCCGATGATACAATCCACCATATAAGATTTGTATCCGCTCATATTGGTGATAGGATTACTACCTCAACCTCATCCCAGGATTTCCATCATAGCCTTGTCACAAAAAACCAAGGTACCTTATGCTTTCGCATTGATTTTTGCAAAATCTAAAATCGTCATGCTGCCATCGAACTCCTTGATGACACCCAACCTCTAGAACAACACCTAGTACAACTAGAGCTAGTGGACGAAATTCGGCGACAATCGCTGCAACACAATTAGGCCCATAAGAAAAGGGTGAAAGCATCATTCGACTGTAACATCAAACCTTGCTCATTTACTGAGGGAGAATTAGTCCTTCGCTACAATGTCACAAAAGAGGCATTAGGGCCAGGAAAGTTCAAAACCCTGTGGAAAGAACCCTACATCATCAAACACTGCCTCCAACAAGGGGCATACATCTTGACGGAACCAAATGGGACTGGCCTCACTAACCCCATCAACGTCCTTTACCTCAAGAAGTTCTACCCATAAGGGCCCCAAAGGTCCTTCCCCTAGAGTGAAAATACACAAAACCCAATATATTTTGACCCGAAAACTTATGTAAAAAACATGCTCAAAGTGCCAACATGGATCACCAAAATGAACCATATTCTCGATTTACTGATGGAGCATCGCGATGGTCTCAAAACATAGCTGCAGCTGCCTGGGCCATCTACCACCCTGATCGATCACCACTATGTTCAAATGCCGTGTGCATCGGATCAGCAACAAACAATTAGGCAAAATATGATGCCGTCATTGGACTTATGTGCGACACCCTCCATCGAGGCATTCACCATATGCATATCTACCTCGATTCCCAGTTATTTGTATCATAGCTAAACCAAAAATTTGAGACCTGTAGGTTTTAACCCTGAACAGAAATTATCTACACACGAATATTATAACAGAAAATAAACAATAGCGAGAGCATAAAACATAAAAAAAATAAACACAGAGATTTTCCCCTGGATCCCAAATTGGGACGACCAGCTTGATTTTTCATTATTTTCCTTTTAGTGTTACAACACACATATATATATATATATATATACATGCTGAAGCATACATAAACCCCAATCCATTAGCCCTGGATTATAACATAACCATAGTTCCCTTGACTGGATCTACAAAATACCAGGGGCAGAAAACCATCGTACCCCAAAACCATGTGCAAACTCATGCACAAAACATGGGTGGGTCCGCATATGAGTGGGACCGCATACCAAAAAATTCCCGCCGGGCGTTACCGCCACCTCGTGACTTCGCACGGCGGCGCAACGTACGCATGTCGTGCTGGGTCGTGGAAAGAATATAACACATACTCAACATTCTCCGACTTGTTTTTCCAATAGGGGCCACAGGAGAGCTTAGTCATTTGGCCAATTCTTCAACACCCATTGTTTCTCTACACCAAGAGAACTTTTGAGTGCTCACAGACTTCGTCAATGCATCTGCAACATTCTTCAAAGTGTCCACCTTTACCAGAAACACCCTTTTAGCCTCAACCATATCTCTAATAAAGTGATATTGAACATCAATTTGCTTTGTCTTTGAATGATAAGCAGGGTTCTTAGCTAAGAAAATTGCACTTTGGCTATCACAGTCTATCCTTATAGCTTGCTGTACCAACCCCATACTTGAACACAATCTCTGTAACCAAACTGCTTCCTTGCTTGCATGAGTGGCTGCTATGTATTCTGCCTATGTAGTTGAAAGCGCCACTACAGACTGTCTTCTACTCATCCAACTGATTGCACCTCCAAATAGGCTAAACACATACCCACTTGTAGATCTTCTTTGGTCCAGATCTCTAGCCCAGTCTGCATCAACAAAACCATGAATGTCCAACATTATTTCCAATCCTGGTCTTCCCTGGTAGCACAAGACATAATGACTAGTGCCATGTAAATATCTAAAAACCCGCTTCATTGTTGTCCAATGCTCCTTCCCTGGGTTTGACATAAACCTGCTCAAGACTCCCACTGCATGTGCAATGCGTGGTCTAGTACTAACCATTGCATACATCAAGCTACCCACTGCACTTGCATATGGAACATGGGACATATCCTCCTCTTCTTCTTGTGTCTTGGGACACTATTCAGCAGACAGCTTTGCACCTACAGGAATAGGAACACTCACCGGTTTACTATTCTGCATATTGAACCTCTGCAATATAGTCTCGACATACTTCCTCTGGTTTAACCAAGCATAAGTCTTGCCCGATCTCTCTTAATTTCCATGCCCAAAATATAGTTTGCAGCACCAAGATCCTTCATGCCGAATTTGGAGAACAGTTGGGTCTTCAAATCTTGGATAATTTCTTTGTCATTTCCAATCAACAACATATCATCCACATACAAGACCAAATAAATAACACGGTCACCAATTAATTTAAAATAAACACAGTGATCCTCCTTGCTTCTGGTGAAGCCAAGTCTCCATATATAGGTATCAAATTTCTGATACCACATCCTTGGTGACTGTTTTAACCCATACAAAGACTTCTTCAACCTGCATACCAGTTCTTTCTTACACTTCACCATGAAGCCTTCAGGTTGCTTCATGTAGATTGTTGAGCCTCAAATTTGTGCTTTCATTCACCTCATTTTACCTCATTTTTCCCTTGTTCTGGGTTCATCATTAGTTATAGTTAAGGAAAAACCTTAACAGAAAGCAGATGGACTATACCTTTCTAGTTGCCTTCTTTCCCGAATTGATCTTCTCAAAGCTGGAGTTTGTGGCTCTTCATCTTCTGAGTCTTCTTCTGTTGTAGAGTCTGATTCATCCTCCTTTAGCTCAAACTCTATCTTCTCAGGTTCCTTTGGTAGGACTTCATGTTTAACAACATCTTTCACTTCTCTAAACACCACATCTCGGCTGTACAACCTTCCTTGTTTCTGGGTTCCAAAGCTTGTAACCCTTTAAACCATCCTTATACCCAATAAAGATGCACCTTTCAGATTTATTATCCAACTTGGTCCTTTTCTCCTTTGGAACATGTACATATGCATCACATCCAAATACCCTTAGATGTGAAAGACGGGATTTCTTACCAGTCCATACCTCATGTGGAGTCTTATCCTCCAACGTTGATGAAGGTGATCTGTTAACTAAGTAACATGCAGGCTCAACTACTTATGCCCAGAATTCTTGTCCTAACCCGGTACCACTGAGCATGCTTCTTGCCTTTTCCATCAATGTTATATTCATTCTTTCTGCAACTCCATTTTGCTGAGGTGTGTATGGAGTAGTATTTTGTCGTGCTATACCACACTTCTTACAGAACTCTTCAAATTCCTTCTTGTAGAACTCCCCACCATTATCTGTCATCAGCGCCTTTATCTTCTTCTCTGTCTGGTTTTCCACGAGAGCCTTAAATTCTTTAAATTTATCAAAGACTTCAGATTTATTCCTTAAGAAATATATCCATGTATTCCTTGAGAAGTTATCTATGAATGAAAAATAGTACATGCTTTCCCAGTGGAGCGACACGGGCCCCGAACACATCACTTGTGCACAAGTTCTAGCTATATTGTTTGCCCTCTTAGAACCGGAGGAACCGGAAAGAGGAAAACTCACCCGATTCTGCTTCGCATATACACAATGTTCACAGAAATCGAAATCTAGAGAAAAATTAGACATACCTTCTACCATACCATTTCTATGTAGTATCTGAAGGCCCTTCTCTCCAATATGTCCAAGCCTTTGATGCCATAGCATGGTCTTTTCTCCAGAGACAGCTAGGCTTTCCGCTCCACTTTCGAGAACCACATAACTAGTACACCCATCAATAATAGTACTACCTTGTAGCTTGTACAGAGTTCGAGTTTGAACTCCCCGCATTAATACCAGTGCTCCCCGAACTAGCTTGCAGGCATCTTTCTCGAACACTGTTTTTACACCTGCATCATCCATCTTGCTTACAAAAATCAGATTTCTGGCCAATGCAAGAATATGTAGAACACCGGGAAATGTTCTAATCCTTCCACCTTGCAGCTTCAGCTTGACCTTTCCACGTCCGATGATTTTTGCCTTCCTATCATCCCCTAGGAAGACATCACCATCATATTTCTCTGTCTCATGGAACTTCCCTCCCCTCCGGGGAGTGAAGTGAAAGGATCTTTTGTGTCAATCAACCATGACTCATGATCTACATGTGTATTTGAAGAAGAAGCCAAATACACATCCCCACCTTCATCAGGAGTGGTTTTATCTCTTGAAGGACCTTCATCGAGGATCCCTTTCCTTTCTCGGGAGCTTTAGATGCGCATTCCTTTTGTAGTGCCCTTCCTTTCACAGCATTTCCGGCCCACACCTTTACAAACTTTCCGGGTCATTTAGATCTCCCTACGAATCTAACATATCTCCCACTCAAAGCCTTATTCTTGTTTACGTTGCATGGGACCTTCCTCGTGCGGATAGGGCATCTCCATTACGACCCTCCATATTTATCTGTCTCATTTCCTCCGACAACAAGGCTGAGACAATGTCATAAAAATTCAAGGTAGTTGTATTTCTACCTATTGCAATAACCAGACTGTCCCACGAGTCTGGTAGAGAAAAAAAAAACCGATGCACTTATCTTCATCTAAGATTTTAATATCAATAGATGATAGATGACTTACCACAATATTAAAGACGTTCAGATGCTCTGTCACCGAGTCTCCATCCTTCATCCTCAGGTTATACAGATTTTTCCACAGGAACAACTTATTCACCAGAGACTTAGATTGGTACAAAGTCCCAAGTTTTTCCCACAAATTCTTCGTCGTAGCTTCCCCAGATACATTCAACAATATTGAATCTGAGACACACAACCGTATTGTGCTCTTAGCCTTCCGATCCAGTTTCTTCCAGTCTTCATCTGACATTCCCGTTTTTTTAGTACCTGGATCTACCACGATCCACTGATCTTTATCCACCAGCGGATCCTCCATCTTGAGCTTCCACAACTCAAAACTCTAACCATTAAATTTCTCGATCTCTATCTTTCCGCCACTCGCCATCTTCTTTCACTGCAAGAATCGATCCCGCAGATCTCCCACTGAACGGGGTCTACCTCAGGCCCGAACTAAAAACCCTCAGCAGCAAAGGCGTCCCCTTGAAGCCGAAACAGCTCTGATACCAAATGTAGGTTTTAACCCTGAACATAAATTATCTACACACGAATCTTATAACAGAAAATAAACAATAGCGAGAGCATAAAACATAAAATAGATAAACACAGAGATTTTCCCCTAGATCCCAAATTGGGATGACCAGCTTGATTTTTCATTATATTCCTTTTAGTGTTACAACACATATATATACATGCCGAAGCATACATAAACCCCAATCCATTAACCCTGGATTAGAACATAACCGTAGTTCCCTTGACCGGATCTACAAAATACCAGGGGCCGAAAACCATCGAACCCCAAAACCATGTGCAAAACTATGCACAAAACCATGGGCGGATCCACCCATGAGTGGGTCCGCACAAAAACAAATTTTGGCCGGGGCGTTGCCCCGGACCCCAACGGTGGGGACTGCTTCGCCCCTCGTGACCCCCCAGCTACGCCCGACGCAACATACAACACATGGGGCTAATCGTGGAAAGAATATAACACATACCCAACACTAATTCAGTTCCTGAAAACCTTGCAGCTCTACAACAATCACAAGTTGACTTAAGAAATCCATTTAGAACTAGGTCGCTTGATGATTTAGATCATCTAGGTTCACAGTCTTCACTTTCATCTCCTGAAACAAGTGAACATCCTGGTAGTAGAGAAACAACGCCACCTGATTTACATTTCCTTCACAATTTAGGTGTCTCTCATCCAAGATCAGCTCAGCAATCTATTATTGGTCCTTCCACATCTGTTCATCCTATATCCACTGTCCAAACCAGTCCATTCCAGCCCACCTTCCCTCTTGTTAATCCACCTCTTGTAAATCCACCTCCACCTCCTATCATGGTAGCATGGTATGCTCCCTTAGTCCTTCCTGTGCCCTTAGTCAATCTTCCACAGGACTATCAGTCCAAAATACCATTGTATGATGCCTGTAATGCTACTACTGCATCACAACATGTGGATAAGATGAATGACTACTTTGACAGAAATGAAATTGATGATGAATCTGTCAAGCTTAGATTATTTTCTCAGATTTTAGGGCGAGAAGTAAGAAAAGTGTTCAAAGGCTTAACCCCTCACAGTATAATTGATCTCCAAGCCTTCCATCAGCAATTCTTAAACAAGAACCTCCACAGAAACACTGGGGAAAGTGTACAAGCTTACTGCACTAGGTTTAAAAGTGTTTATAATTCCCTTCCCCCAGATTTAAAACCTCCACAAGGCTCAGCGTTAAACAAGTTTCCTAAAGGGTTTGACCCTGAGATGGCTTATCAGCTGAGAGAGAGAGATCCTTTAACCCTTGAAGATATGCAAAAAGGGGCTCTTGCTGTGGAAGTTAACTTGATGGAGAAAAGATAAAGAATGAGGAATGAGAAGAAAGTTTCCTTTAAAGAGGACTCTGCACCTTCCACATCTAGCTCAAAGATGGAGATAATGATGGAGGAGATGATGAAGAAAATGAGCATTCTTGAGAGAGCTCAAGCTAGTCAAAACCAAACAGCTCCTCAAAACATAAATCAAAACCAAAATCAGAATTTTAGGAGAAATCAACCTCAAAACAAACCAAGGGAGGATGATCAACAGATCACCCCTCCTTTTCATCAAAACTATGTAAGCGAGGTTGAAGAAACAGATGAGCAAACAGAGGAAGATGATATAAACATGCTAGGAGTAGATAATGATGACTTTGAAGTTCATTATGAGAGAAAAAAAGGTCTATACACACCTTATGATGACAAAAGAGATGAGGATGAAGGTTATTATCAAGAAATGGAAAATTTTATAATAGAGTCTCAAAATTAATATGACCTTAGAAGTAAAACCAATCAAGAAACTCCCAAAACCAAAACCTATGAAAAATCTTCACAAAACAACACTGTAAATAAACCCAAAATTGTAAAACTGAAGGACAAAATAGTGGCTGGAAATTCTAATAAAGGTAAAGAGAAAGGCACTCAAAATAATGCAAAACAGAGTGCAGATCTTAGTAGCGTTGGCACTTCAGCTAATACTCATGTTAAAACAATTTTTTCAAATGTAAATAGAGAAAATCAACAAACAGATTTTGCTGATAGAATGGCAGTTAATAAGGCTGAGACAAGTACTTCAAAGAATCAGATCCCTTTTAGCTTGGAGCAAGAAATTTCAAGAATTAAGATCTCTGTTCCCCTTACTGATTTAGCTGCCCAAAATGTATATATATCCCAAATTTTGAAGGCTTTTAACAAAGAAGAGAATAATGACACTGTCAATCTTAACGATGACCAGCCAAAGCTCATATTCGGTCCTAATATTTAAGGTAGATATCAAGAGGGACTCGTTCCTCCTTTTTACATTAGTTTAAATGTTCATGACAAGATTTTGCACAATGCTATGCATGATTCCGGGGTCTCTCACAATTTAATGCCCAAAGCTGTAATGGAGAGCCTAGGCCTTGAGATCACCCGACCTTACAAAGACCTTTACTCCTTTGACTCAAGCAGAGTAAAATGTTTAGGTTTAATTAAAGACCTTTGTGTTAACTTAGCATAGATTCCAGCCAAATGTTTAGTCATGGATATTGTTGTGGATGATGTGCCCCTAAAGTATGGTATGCTATTATCTAGTTCTTGGGGAGCTAAGTTACAAGGGACTATGTAGATGGACATGACATATGTGACTATCCCTATTTTCAATCAGACAAGAAGACTTTACAGGGAGTCTCATATGCAGTACATGGTTACTAGCCAAGACAGACCGAAAAACTCTCCTCTGTATTCTGTAAATACAGGCCTTGATTCTTTTATCCTTTTCAATGATGAAACATTCAGTGAACAAGTCACTTTAACTGAATTAATGGCCAATAGAGAGGAGGAGAAAGACAACACATAAGTGTCTAAAAAGTTTTCTACATTTGAAAACTTTAGCAAACCAAACATGGGTCTTGAGCTACGAATCATGCATCCATGGATTTTAAACCTTGACAGTCAAGAAGATAGTCCTCAACTCAATAAAAAACCTGAGGAATTAAAAAAAATTCAACAGACTGCTGACCTTCGAGAACAATTCGAAAGCACGCTGGTTGAAGAGGATAGTAACCAAGATGAACCTCAAACCAGTCCACTGTGGAGTATGAACTTTGACGGGTCATGCACTAGAAGTAATGCTAGTGCAGGTGTCTGGATTTGAAACACTAAAAACAACCACACAGAAAGCCTTTCCTATAGATTAAACTTTTAGTGTTCGAACAAAATAGAAGAGTATGAATCCCTTATTTTAGGCTTAAATTTGTTGAAAAAGTTAGGAGCCAAAAGAATTAAAGTGCATGGGGATTCAGAATTAATCATTAGGCAGGTCAACGGTGAATACAACGCTAATCACCCCAGACTTAAAGCCTATCGAAATGATGTCGTGGATTTATTGAAAACTTTTGAGGAATCCCAATTGATTTTTGTCCCAAGAAAAAGAAATAACATGGCCCACAGTTTAGCTTTTTCTGCTAGAACATGCTTAACGCCATATGAAACTAAAGAATTCACAACTCAGATTAAATTCAAACCATCTGTCCCTAATAACGAGAAATATTGGCAAGTGTTTGACGGAGACAAACAAATAGAAGACTTCGTGCAGTTTAGAAATGAATTTGAGCTACCAAGTTCAGATTCAGACTATGAAACAGACTGCCGTAGTGAAGAAATTTTTCTTGATGAAGAAGAAAAGTCTCCTAAGCTTGCTAATGTAGATATTTTGTCTAGAAAACTTGATAATACAACAGAAATGGTTGCAGAGTTAGAAACAAAGGACTTAGAAACCCTGCAGTCTAAAGATCAGAGTTTGCCAAAGGGTCTGGCCCCTTTAGAAGAGTTGTTTGATTTCAATGATGTGGCCAAGAAGCCAAAACTGGAGCCTGTAGAAACTGAAGTTGAAGAGTGCAATATAGGCAGTGAACTGAAACCAATGATGATAAAACTGTCTAAGACTTTACTAGCTCACATTAAACTCAAAAACATAGAGCTGTTTAAAGAATTTTCTGAATTTTTTGCATGGAGTTATGAGGATATGAAATCCTATGACACTGAAATAATTCAGCACAAAATCCCTCTCAAGGAGAACCAAAATCCATTTAAACAAAAGCTGCGCAGAATTAATCCTGTTTAGTTACCTTTGCTTGAGAAGGAAATCAATAAAATGTACCAAGCTGGTATTATTGTCCCTATTAGATATTCTGAGTCGATGTCTAATCTGGTGTCAGTCAGGAAGAAAACAGGAGAGATTAGGCTTTGTATAGACTTTAAAGACTTAAACAAAGCTTCATTGAAGGAAAACTACCCTTTACCCAAGATGGATCATATTTTATAAAGGGTAGTTGGTTATAAAAGAATTTCTTTGCTTGATGGCTACCCAAGATACAATCAGATTTTAGTTCATCCTGATGATCAATTAAGGACAAATTTTACTACACCTTGAGGCACTTTCATGTATGTGAAAATGCCCTTTGGTCTAATGAATGTTGGTGCAACATTCCAAAGAGACATGGATGTTGGCAATATGATGCAGAGTGTTGTCCTTGATGGCAGCCCACTGAATGAAGATGAAGACATGAGATTGTTGACATATGTTGTCCTTGATGGCAAACCACCTGATGAAGTTATTCTTGACCTGATGGACTTGGTAAATGATGTAAATCTAATATGAAATGATGTTTGTTAGCAATATGATGTTGAGTGTTATGGCAACCCACTTGATGAAGATGATGGCAACTTACTTGATGAAGTTGTGCTTGATTATGTCTTGATGAACTAAATCTGATGTATCTATAGTGAGTACAGAAGGCAATGAAGAAAGGATTTCAGCATGTGCTAAATCTATGGTGAAAAGAGTATGTCTCAAGGCATACATGGATATGTCTAGGAGAAGTCGCGTATGCACGCGGGAAACAACGTTCCAAGTCGCGTATGGGAAAAAGTGCTCATAAAGTGCAAAACCAGGGGTAACCACCATGGTATTGACCCATTGTATTGGGTAATGATTCGTCTAAATGACCCCGTCCTGGAATACCATCGAAAGTAATGTGGTTTTGGCTCATGGTATTGAAAAAGGGAAAACCTATATAAGGAGAAGAAATTCATTGTGCAAATCATGAGTGTGGGGGCAAGATGTCTGAGCTTGAATGAATACTTATCTCTGAAGTACATCTGAATGGAAAGGGTTACAGTTGAATGATAGATCTGAATGCATGATGCTCCAATGAAGAAATGATGAAGAAGGGAATCTAGATCTGGAATGTATTTGTATTGGCTAGATCTATCTATGGAATGATTAGATCTGAGATGAGGCGAACATCTGTCTGAAGTAAAGGGTAAAAATCTGTGTGATGTATCTATTCTGAAGAATTACAATTACCTAAATGTTTGAAGAACCATACGCTTGTTTTCCGCAGAGGAAGCGCGTATATACGCGGCTTCGCTGAAGAGAAAGCGCGTATGCGCAATGAAATTGGATCTGTAATATGTACAGAAGTATACGCTGGTTTATGTGAATGGAAGCGCGTATATACACGACATCAGTAAAAGGAAAGCACGTATGCAAACTAGGGTTTGCTGAAGTCTGTGATAAGAAATGTCTGATCTGTTCTGCTGGTTTACTGATATCTGTCAGTGATTTATATGTATTAGTTTCATGTTTGACTGTGCTTAAAAGTATGGAGTGGGTCCAGTCTGAAAATATGATGAAACGTGGCCTGCAAGTTGTGTCCTAAAGGAAGCTTTGGATCCAGTGTGAAAATTGATGAAACGTGGTCCATAGAGGTGCTAAGGGTTGTAGCCTTCAGTCAGGGGGTCGTAGCTCCCTTCCAGGTGAGGCTGGTAAACGAGATCGGGGGGTCGTAGCTCCCTTCCAGGAGAGGCTGGTAAACGAGTCAGGGGGTTGGAGCTCCCTTCCAGGAGAGGCTGGTAAACGAGCGCAGGTGGGTGCCTGCGTGCTGGTCAAGTCTGCGCCAGCACATATGTTGTAAGATGTTCTCTCTATAATAAAATATTGAAGGCTGAGCAACTGCAGCGGTGGTTTTCTCCCGACTTGGGTTTCCACCTAAAAATCCTGGTGTTCATGTGTGATGCTTTGTGTGATGGTTTATTATGTTGTTACTACACATGTTTACTGTTAACTTAACATCAGATGATTGAATAGCGCAAAGAACTAAGTTAATAAATATCTGCATATTTAGATCTCTGCTAATACGCGTGTTGCATGAAGGATATCCACGTATATACGCGGGTTTACTAAAGGAAAGTAGCGTATGGGTTTTAGAGAGTGAAAAGGTAAAAATTTTTGAATATGTTGTAAATACTGATTCACCCCCCCCTCTCGGTATTTTTCCCAACAATTGGTATCAGAGCAGGTTCTTCTGCAGAAGCTTGATCGCTTGAAGGAGATCCGTCGCAATGGGAAGTCAAGAAGGAGTGATGTCTATAAAGCCACCTCTATTCAATGGAAGCAATCTGATATTCTGGAAGGTACGAAAAAAATCATATCTGCAAAGTCTTGGTGCAGATGTATGGGCAATCATGGAAGAAGGTTATCAATACCCAGCAAGTATTCCTACTGATGCAGCAGAAAGGAAGAAGTATGAAATCAATGCCAAAGCAGTGAATTTCTTATTAGGAAGCATGTCTGAATCAGAATTTACTAAAGTGATGCAGCTACATTCAGCAAAAGAAATATGGGACAAAATCATTCTGAGCTATGAAGGAGATACAAAGGTAAAAAGTGCAAAACTCCCAACTCTTAGAATCGAATATGAAAATTTGAAGATGCATAGTGATGAAAGTGTTGCCAGTTTCTTTCTTCGTCTATATGATATTGTAAATCGAATGAGAAATTTGGGTGAAACTATAACCGATACTACTCTGGTGGAAAAAGTCTTAAGATCCTTGACTTCAAAATTTGACTCTAAAGTTTCAACTATTGAAGAAAGGCAAGATCTGCAAACTCTTACTATTGTTCAATTACATGGTATTCTGACTGCTTTTGAAATGAGACAAGGAGGTCCTTCTCAAATCAAAGAAGCTGTTTTTAAGGCATCTGCAAAAGGAAAAGAAAAGGGAGCTGTCAAAGAATCCAGCTATATATCTGAAGAAGAAGAAGAAGCAAATTTTGTGAGAAGACTTCAACTAGGTACTGGAAAGTTCAAAGGTAAGCTTCCTTTCAAATGTTTTAATTGTGGAAAAGTTGGTCATTATGCTGCAAAGTGTCCTTATAAAGAAACATCGGCTAAAGGAAAATAAGTAGCAAGAAGGAATAAGAATCGATCTAGCACAAGAAAAAGTTATTATACTAATGAAGACAGTGATGGGTCATCTGACAGTGAGGAAGAATGTGAAGAAGATTTTAGAATTCTCATGGCATTTGAACAAAGAGAAGAAAAGGATACTTTTGTGGATGCTCTAGAGGACAATGATTTTCTTGAAGAAAACAATCAACTCAAAGTAAGCCTAGAAGAAAAGAACATAATCATAGAGACTCTTGAAAATCAACTTGAAGCAAAGGAAAAACGCATTGAGGAATTGGAGTGTGAAGTAGTAAGTCTAAGGAAAGATAATGAGAAAGTGAAGACTCTCAATCTTAGATTTTCTAAAGGTTCAGAAACCTTAGATGAAATTATCAAGATACAACGGTCTCCTCTTATAAAAACAGGTCTTGGATATACTGGGGAATCTTCCCAGACTTCAGCACCAAATTATCTGAAAACAGCCACAACTAGTTCACTACATTCAGCCACTCAGCAAGGGAACAAAGGATCTTTACAGGTAAAGCATGATCATCTCAAATCAAGGAACACTAACAGGGAGATCTTTCAAAGAAGCTACAACCAACAGGTAAATTCAAATAGAAGAGTTCATGATCACAGAAATTTCTACTTCAATGGACAATGTTTCTCATGTCACAATTTTGGTCATAAAGCTGTTCAATGTGTTGCATATAAAACCATCATGACAAGAGAAGCAAGAAAGAAAAAGATGAATCTTGAACCAAAGAAGAACACCTATAACAAATTTTCTCCTCTTCAAAACGAAGTTGAATGTACTTATTGCAATAACTTTGGTCATGAAGAATCTGAATGTAGGAGCAAGGTCCAGCCAAAAGAACATGTTCCCTCAAGCTCTAAAGTGTGGAAAAAGAAAGATATACCGGTTGAAAATTGTGGGATAGAACTATTTGCAGAAGGTGAAGAAAATCAATGGTACATTGATAGTGGGTGCTCAAGACACATGACAGGTGACAAAAGCAAACTCCTTACATATAATGCTCTAGAAAAGGAAAATAAAGTTACATTTGGAAATGATACTCCTGCTGTAATTAAAGGAAAAGGGTCAGTATTTATAAAAGAAAAGGTGAAGGCTAATGAGGTCATGTATGTGGATGGATTAAGGCATAACTTGTTAAGTGTAATTCAAATGTGTGATCAAGGAACAGAAGTGGTCTTTAGTTCAAAAGAATGTGTGGTTCGTGATCTTGATACAGGTAAAATCATTATAAAAGGAAAAAGAAATCCTAGCAACCTGTATGTACTGAACGACATAGATCAATGTTACTTGAGAAAGTCTTCAGAAAATTGGCTATGGCATAGAAGGCTGGGGCATCTGAGCTTCTCTCAAATCAACAAAGCAAGCAGACTTCAAGCTGTTCGTGGTCTTCCCAATATTAATCTACCAGAAAGTATCATATGCAAATCTTGTCAATTCGGTAAACAGACCAGAGTACGATTTAATGCCAAAGAAGGATCATCAAGTGAGCCTCTTGAACTCATTCATACTGACATATGTGGACCTATGAGGAAAAAGTCACCACGTGGGGAAGAATACTATATATTATTCATTGATGATTACTTTAGAATGTGTTGGATCGGGCTCATTAAACACAAAGATGAAGCATTTGAAAAATTTTAGATCTTCAAAGCATTAGTTGAAAATGAATTAGATCTAAAAATCAAGTGTCTTAGATCCGATCGAGGAGGAGAATATACATCAAATGAATTCTTTGAATTTTGTGAACAACATGGCATAAAAAGACAATTCTCTGTAGCAGGCACTCCACAACAAAATGGCATAGCAGAAAGAATGAATAGAACAATTCAACAAATGGCTAGAGCTATGCTCGATGATTCTGGAACTCCTGACATGTTCTGGGGTGAAGCAGCACATACAGCAGCTAATATTCTCAACAAGGCTCATGTTCGGGTAAATAGTGACAAAACTCCATATGAACTCTGGTATGGTAATTCTCCCTCTGTGAAGCATTTTAGAGTTTTTGGAAGTCAATGCTTTATCAAAAATAATGATGAAAAGCTTGGCAAGTTTGAACCTAGATCAGATGAAGGGATATTTCTTGGTTACTCATCTACAAGCAAAGCATACAAATGTTACAATAAAAGGCTTCGAAAGATTGTTGAATGTACTGATGCTGTTATTGATGAGTCTCTTGCAGCTCCTAAAGAAGAAAAACAAACAACAAAAGAAGATGATGGTGACTTATGTCCTTCTACATCAAATAGAAATGATATAGACAGTGGATCCAATGAAGAACCTGAAAATGATCTATCTGAAAAAGCTCCATCCAGATATGTTCAAAAGAATCATCCTGAGTCTCAAATTTTGGGAGACAAGGAATCAGGTGTACGAACAAGGAGAACTCTTGTGGGATCTTCTAGTCATCTAGCACTTCTATCCACAATTGAACCACACAATGTCAATCAAGCTAGCAAAGATGAATGTTGGAAGCAAGCCATGAATGAAGAGCTTGATCAAATTGAAAATAATGACACTTGGGAATTGCTACCAAGACCACATGATAAAAATGTCATTGGAACTAAATGGATTTTCAAGAACAAGTTAAATGAGAATGGGGATGTTGTAAGAAACAAAGCTAGACTGGTTTGCAAAGGGTATACTCAGCAAGAAGGTATAGACTTTGAAGAAACTTTTGCTCCTGTAGCTAGACTTGAAGCCATAAGAATGTTTCTTGCTTTTTCAAGTTATCAACAAATCAAAGTTTATCAAATGGATGTTAAATCTGCTTTTCTTAATGGTGATCTAAAGAAGAAGTATATATAGAACAACCGGAAGGATTCATTTTGGGAAATGATGAAAATCTTGTTTTTAGACTTAAAAAGGCTCTATATGGTCTCAAACAAGCTCCAAGGGCTTGGTATTATCGTCTTGACAAATATCTTCATCAACAAGGATTTTTAAAGGGGTCTGCTGATAGCAACTTATACACAAAAGTTGAAAATGATAAACTATTGATTGTGATTGTATATGTTGATGATATCATTTTTGGGAGTAACGAAGAATCTATGAGTCAAAAATTTGCTTCTGTCATGTAGCAAGAATTTGAAATGTCCTTACTTGGGGAACTAACATTCTTTCTTGGATTGCAAGTGCATCAAACTACAGATGGTATATTCCTATCACAAGAAAAATATCTTAAGCAAATTCTGAAGAAGTATGGCATGGAAGAATGCAAACCTGTAAGTACACCAATGATAACCGGATGTAATCTTAGTTCTTGTGATTGTATATGTTGATGATATCATTTTTGGGAGTAACGAAGAATCTATGAGTCAAAAATTTGCTTCTGTCATGCAGCAAGAATTTGAAATGTCCTTACTTGGGGAACTAACATTTTTTCTTGGCTTACAAGTGCATCAAATTGTAGATGGTATATTCCTATCAGAAGCAAAATATCTTAAGCAAATTCTGAAGAAGTATGGCATGGAAGAATGCAAACCTGTAAGTACACCAATGATAACCGGATGTAATCTTAGTTCTCATGATGATTCTCCCACGGTGAATCAACCAGAATACAGATCAATGATAGGAAGTCTACTTTATCTCACTGGGACTAGACCAGACATTATGCATGCAGTTGGGATTGTTGGACAATTCCAAGCTAATCCAAAAGAGTCTCACCTTCAGGCTGTCAAAAGAATATTCAAATATCTACAAGGATCTCAAGACTTTGGTCTATGGTATCCAAAGAATGTTGATCTTACTCTTCATGCTTACACTGATGCAGATTGGGCTGGAAGTGTTGATGATCAGAAAAGCACTAGTGGTGGTGCATTCTATATGGGACCCCGGTTAGTATCTTGGTTCAGCAAGAAGCAAAATTCTATTGCCTTATCTACAACAGAAGCAGAATATGTGGCTGCCGCATCTTGTTGCACTCAACTTCTTTGGATGATGCAAACCTTACAAGATTTTCAAATCAAATGTACAGCTACTGTCCCCATTAAGTGTGACAATAAAAGTGCCATCAGTATTTCAAAGAATCATGTTATGCATTTGAAGACCAAGCACATTCCCATCAAGTATCACTTCTTACGTGAACAAGTGCTTGAGCAAAAGGTGAAGTTGGAGTATGTTCCCTCCAAAGAACAAGTTGCTGATATCTTTACCAAACCTCTGCCCAGGGAAGCGTTCGAGTATCTAAGACAGAAGCTGGGAGTGTTTTTTGCCAGTCAAAAGAACAAATCTGCTTAAATTTAGAAGATGGCATTGGATACGCGGATTTCTTGATACACAGTCGCGTATATACGCGAGTTCATGCACAGAAAACCACGTATGTCTTATTGCTGACAAATTTTTGTTTGGGGTTAGCTCTCTTCAGCACAGCTGCAGTGCTGTTTGGTATCTCTGGTATCTCAGATGATGTTCAGCTCTTATAATACTGTTTCAATCTCTGATATTTTAAAGATGCCTTGATGATTGGTTGAAAGTGTTCAAGATGCACAAACTAAGGGGGAGCCTTAGTCATATGGAAAGGATGTTCGGATGCACATTTTCAGGGGGAGCCCTAGTCCTGCTGAGTATAATGCATTGTTGGCATTATGATGGTTTTGATATATGATCTCTCTTGAGGTTTTTCTGGTCTTGGTCATAAATGGTCATACTTGTATTTTTGATGAAAAGGTCTTGTTGAGACCCATGATGTAAAATTGTAATTTTCAGTCATGTAAGGACTTGACAAATTTTGTAAACCCACTTGGTTGGGTAGCTGAGTCAATTTTGTAAACCCACTTGGTTGGGTATTTGAGTCTCATATGTAAATCCACTTGGATGGATCTTTGATGTAAGTAAGAGTCATTGGTGATAGGAAGGTCATAGAGTCATATACTTCATTGAAAATTATGTTTGAAGATTCAGCATGAACTCAGGGGGAGCTTGGTCACTTCAGTATACATCAGATCTGTAGAACACTTCTTCTACATGAGGAGAATAGGGGGAGAGTGTGTTAGTTTTGATCTGCCCTTTGCCCTTGATGTCAAAGGGGGAGAATGACATGGTGTTTGAAATGGTGTCAAAGAATGGGGAGAGTGACATGGTGTCATTGTATTCTTAATGTACCTATCTGTTGTGATGATCAAACACCATCGTGGTTGCCATCAAGTCCAAAGGGGGATATTGTTGGCAATATGATGCAGAGTGTTGTCCTTGATGGCAACCCACTTAATGAAGATGAAGACATGAGAATGTTGACATGTGTTGTCCTTGATGGAAATCCACCTGATGAAGTTATTCTTGACTTGATGGACTTGGTAAATGATGTAAATCTGATGTGATATGATGTTTGTTGTCAATATGATGTTGGGTGTTGTCCTTGATGACAATCCACTTGATAGAGTGTTGTCCTTGAATGGAAACCCACTTGATGAAGTTGTGCTTGATAGAATATGACTTGATGAACTAAATCTGATGTATCTACAGTGAGTACAGAAGGTAATGAAGAAAGGAATTCAGTATGTGCTAGATCTATGATGAAAAGAGTATGTCTCAAGGCATACGCGGAATTGTCTAGGAGAAGTCGTGTATGCACGTGGGAAATAACGTGACAAGTCGCGTATGGGAAAAAGCGCTCATAAAGTACAAAACCAGGGGTAACCACCATGGTATTGACCCATTGTATTGAGTAATGATTCGTCTAAATGACCCCGTCCAGGAATACCATCGGAAGTAATGTGGTTTTGGCTCATGGTATTGAAAAAGGGGCTCATGGTATTAAAGGGTAAACCTATATAAAGAGAAGAAATTCATTGTGCAAATCATGAGCATGGGGGCAAGATGTCTGAGCTTGAATGAATACTTCTCTCTGAAGGATATCTAAATGGAAAGGGTTACAGTTGAATGACAGATCTGAATGTATGATGCACCAATGATGAAGAAGGGGATCTAGATCTGAAATATATTTGTATCTACTAGATCTGTTTATGGAATGATCTGATCTAAGATGAGGCGAACATCTGTCTGAAGCAAAGGGTAAAATCTGTGTGATGTATCTGTTCTGAAGAATTGCAATGACCTATATGTCTGAAGATCTATATGCTACTTCGCCGAAGAGGAAGCGCGTATATACGCGGCTTCGCTGAAGTGAAAGCGCGTATGCGCAATGAAATACATACAGAGGTATACGCTGATTTGTGTGGACGGAAGCGTGTATATACGCGACATCAGTGAAAGGAAAGCGCGTATGCAAACTAGGGTTTGCTGAAGTTTGTGGTAAGAAATGTCTGATCTGTTCTGCTGGTATACTGATATCTCTCAGTGAGTTATATGTATCAGTTTCATGTTTGATTGTGCTTAAAAGTATGGAGTGGGTCCAGTCTGAAAATATGATGAAACGTGGCCTGCAAGTTGTGTCCTAAAGGAAGCTTTGGATCCAGTGTGAAAATTGATGAAACGTGGTCCATAGAGGTGCTGAGGGTCGTAGCCTTCAGTCAGGGGGTTGTAGCTCCCTTCCAGGTGAGGCTGGTAAACGAGATCAGGGGGTCGTAGCTCCCTTCCAGGAGAGGTTGGTAAACGAGAGAAGGTGGTTGCTAGCGTCTTGGTGAGAGTGCTCCGACACATGTTTGTAAGATGTTTTCTCGATAATCAAATATTGAAGAGGTGAACATCCCACCAGCATTGGTTTTCTCTGGAGCTTGGGTTTCCACCCTAAAAATCTGGTTTCATGTGTGATGCTTTGTGTGATGGTTTATTGTTGTTACTACATGTTGTGTGCTTTAACATCGAGATGAATGAATATTGCAAAGGGCAAGTTAATAAATATACGCATATTTAGATCTCTCTAATACGTAGGTTGTATGAAGGATATCCGCGTGTATACGCGAGTTTACTAGTAGCATATGGGTTTTAGTGAATGGAAAAGTAAAAAGTTTTCGGTTGCCTAAATATTGATTCACCCCCTCGGTATTTTAATACTTCTGGAGAACCTCAGTTGAAAAACATTAAGTGAATTTCACTATTAAGAGGATAGCTCTTTTTATTTGGACTTACCTCATGAAAGTAATCAGTAATCATCCAGGGCAGCAAAATTCTCTCTTACTCCATTAGCTAGATTTGGAGGCAATTCTTCAGGCTCCAAGGATTCTTCTCATTACTGTCATGCACACTGACACCGTTGACATTCTTTGGAACACCTCCTTGGCTTTTTTTCTGGATTCTTTTACTGCCAAATGTGATGCTTCCAAACTCTTATGATTGTACCAGATTTCTGTCTTGATAATATTGTCGAGCAGTGTCAAAGGGACCTTGGCTACACAAATGGAACAGAGGTTTGAAATACCCCATCTCCCACCAAGGTTCATATCACAGTGTCTTAGATGTGTTTTGCAGAGGAAGAGATGAATTTTATAAACTCTGAATTAGAATACCAACCTCTTATCAGACTAGAAAGGAAAAGCCTTTGATTATAGCTGTCTGCTTCTTGGTTCTATCGATTAGAGCATGCAGAAAGCTATCTGCTCCTCGGACTGAGCTGCGCTGCGTTGATTCGTCGCGGAGCTGCTTGGGTTTGAATGCTAGCGAATGACGGGGTCCTGTGGTTATTACCGGGAACTCTTGCAAATTCAAAATTCAAAAATGTTGCATTTATGATGGTAGGTGGCCGGGGGTGGTAGGTGGCCGGGGGGTTGTGGGGTGGTAGGTGGAGGAGCGGCGCGAGATGGGTGGCGGAAGAGGCGCAAGGGGTGGGCCATCTCAGTACGTTAATGTTTCGTTCGTCGTGACTGTGCCGTCATGGAGCACGGGGTCCACATCACTTGTGGGAGAAGGGCGAGGTTGCAGGCTGAAGCGATCACGGGCCCAATGCATCGGCTCAGGTCCGATCGAATGAAAGACTCCTCAGATTTAAATCAATTAAAATCTAAAATAAATATATACAACTCAACTACATTTATGATAGCGGTCATATTCATTTTTAATCTAAAATAAGCCTATACTACCCAACCACATTTATTAACCCATTAGGTACTCGTTTCAACATGTACGCAACTTGGTTTTTACTTTGACAGCATGGACACGTCACATAATCATTCGTTCACAAGGTGGAGATGAATGGTGCAGGTTCACGTTGTTTCAACTATCAATAATTAATGAAGTTGGGAGCCATTTCGGTTCACATCGTTTTTGGAGTTATTTGTACTCGACTGCTCGAGAGTGCCGTGACTTTGGATTTGAACTTTAGGCCCGCTACCAACTCCTAATTGCCGATTTGGACATTCAATTGACATCGACAAATGTCAACTACCAGTTGGATACCTCAAATCTGCAATCGAGACCCAAAAGGATGCACAGTGACGTAGAGATCCATTCGTACACTAACAGTTAAAAAACCAACCTGACTTCACTTCATTTACAATCATTCCCATTGAACCAACTTTGACTTGACTTCATCTCTGATCATTCCCGAAGTAGTTGTTGAGTGGGTCAGACAACTTGACTTTAGGGAGTGGCAAGGTAAATATCCAACTCAAATAGCCCGACATTGCGTTGTTGCTAATCAAATATAGTAAAAAAAAATTCAAGGTATGTTAGTTAAATCGAGTAGTTTTAGTGCGATTTTTTTGAGTTTTCTGGTGGGTTTTTTCTTTTTTAATTTTTCTAAAATCCGGCAGAAATTCATTGAAAACAAAAGATTTTATTGCTAACCTTGCACAATCAAAGTGTCCTAAGAGTTTTTCGGGTGTTGAATCCACTATATACAATCAAAACAACATCTTAAATAACGAAATCAAAATTTTACCTCAAAATTTTCACAGTTCTAACTTTTTGAAACTCCAAAAAATTTCACTAAAAGCAATTCTAATTTAACCTATCAAAATGAATATCATAGTTGTTAGTTAGAATATCAAAATAAACATTATAATTGTGGAAAGGCGAAATTGATAAGTGTTTTAGATTTGAAATTTTATGGATAAAATTATACCACCTCACTCGATGGGCATTTTATGTTTACTTTTGAAGGCCGTTTCATGCGATGGGCCTTTCATGCCATGGGTTTTGAAATGAATAAAGTGTTTTTTGGCGGACAACTTCTCAGAAAAAAATGTATTATATGTCACACCGCTGGACTTGCACCTGGCCAAGAGGCTTGGAATCTTATGGCTTTTATTTACTCCTGATATATTATATTGACACATCAATAATTAAGTGATGTAATATGTGGAATTCATGCCATTATATTTATTTTTATTTAAATAACTTAATTTCATGTTACTTAAAACTATAAGTGTATTATTTTATGGTTAAAATTATATAAATTTATTTTTTATATAAAGTTGTTCACTTCATTCTTTCACCCACGTGTTTATAGTTCATATACAATGGGAACAAAAAAAAATGAAAATGATGAGTATAATATATATAGTTTTCGATAAATTCAAAGTGGTTTTAATTTTTATTTAAACCATGGTGAAACAATTCAGGTTGGATGTTGTTCTTGTTAGGTGGTATCACCTTTTTCAGAATCTAGAGTAAAACTAACGAGTATGTACCTTAGTAATCCAAAATAATTGTAAATCAATGGATGAATATAACTTTAATGTTACTATAGGTATCTATAATGACAAAAATCGTCAACATAAAATATTGAAATTGTGATTGAAAATTGGAGGTGGCTAGAAGATATTGAGCAAGTAACATACATGTGGGCAGTTGACAAAGTAAATGCATGAATAATGGGATGAAATTGTTATAAAGTGAGGGTGTTGGCAAAAGATACTAGAATTTTGAGATAGAATCAATTACCATTTATTGATAAATCTGAGCATATCGAGATTATGGCATCTTTATCCAAGCCACATGCCCAAACTATATTGAAAGCACAAATAGAAGCAAATATGCACTACAACATAGAGGGAGCTTTTAAGACAATATTTGAGACAATTTGTGGGTAAACTGTCTTAAATTGAGACAAAAAAAAATTGTGTATTGTCTTAAATTTGCCTTGGTGCAGTGGCTCCTAAATTATTGTCTTAAAATTGTCTCTCAGAAAAGAAAATATATTACAAGCATTATTGTCTTTACAAAGACAATTTTGTTTCTTTACAGAGACAATTTTTTAAGACAATAATTTGTGACACACGCTTAAAGACAATATTGAAGACAATACAAAACTTTTTTTTGGCCTCAATTTAAGAGAGTTTACCCAAAAATTGTCTCAAATATTGTCTTAAAATCCCCTCTATTTCATTTTTGTCTCTTGAAAGACAATAATTGGGATTAAAGACATATTGTCTTTATGGAGACTATGTGTCTTTAATCCTAGCTATTTTCTCTGTAGAGACAATAAAAAATTATATTTAAGAACAACACAATATCACTTTTGTCTCTTTAGAGACTATTAAACAATGAATCTAGAAATAATTCACTACTGAAATATATCAGTATAAAAAGTATTTAATTAAAAATAAACAATAACATCATTGATTAATTCATGTTAGGGCGCAATGGAATTGAACCACCAATCTGTTGCTTATAAGGCAAGTGCTCTTCCATTGAGCAAGCACCCTTTAAAGAATTGTCTAAGTTACGACAATCCTTGAAATTACATCATGGAAAATTTTAGGGGCTAATATTCGCAGGTGGGCTAATTTTCCATGGTTTTTTCAAAAAAAAAGATTCGCCAATTTCCATTTTTTTATAAAAGTGATTCGCCCAAATTTTACAATATAAAATTATTTTACTTTAAAAATCGCCAACATTATATAGAAAATATATATAATATCATTATAAATTTGAATAATTTTACAAATAAATCAATAAAGATTTTATATTTTTCACATTAGGGACTAGTCAGATTCACCAATTTTTTAAACTTCAAAATAATTTTCCATTCTTAAAATTTTCTTGAAATTACATATATAGGCATTGATTTAATAAAAATGTATGACACATAATAGCATAATCAATAAACTCATTTTTCCAATAATCTATAATTTAAAAGATGCAAGGGAATTTTGACTATGGACAACTCATCTAAAATTGGTTTTAAATGTACATATGTATATAAGCCAAGGATTTGTATAGAGAATAAATAAGGTTAAAAAAAATTAATAAAGAATATGTAAAACTTACACAAGTGTAAATAAGTTGATTGGTGTGAAATTTAATCATGATCATTTAAATCTTATAAAAAAACTGTAACTATTGTATATTTCAACATCTAAACTAAGTCGTACTACTAAGAAGAGATGAGTACAAACAAATCTACAACAATGAATCATATTACATTACATAAATCATTAACCATGAACTTGACAAAAGCAGGACGTTGTACCGGGAAGGTGAGCCTGAAACTCATTTGGAACTTTAATGGGAGTGCACACTAGGCAAGGTTGAAATTCATTTGAAAATCTAACTAAAGGTGCCCAATACATCAGTCGGAAAGCTCTGATCAAGATTGTAGTGTGAAATTCATCTAGGAAATTAAAACCCGTGCTACAAGATGTAGTAGTGCCTGGAGTTAGAAACACATTTTTTTTCTAATGGTGTAGGAAGGCCTTAAAATTTGGGCATGACTCACAAAAATTGTAAATTGTAGTTTTTAAAAACAAAGAGCCAGAGAGAAATCTTAGTTTTTTTGTTAATGTTAGTAGTTGTCATTCACCATGTAAAATTGAATGGCCAAGAACAAAAACTAGGATAAAACAAAAAACCGATCTCTTAAGGAAATCTTGAGATACCTTGGATCACTTTTCATGATTTTGGTGGTCTTATTCACTGAGACACAATCTACCAACCTGTTAATGCCCAAAAATTCCCTATTGGGAATGAGAAGAAGATGTGTACATAATTGTTCATCAATATAAAATAAAATACTCATGCACTGACATTAGCATCCACAAAAGTTGTGTGATGGATCTAATTTTGGAAGAGACTTAGGAAGGCCTAAACAATAGCTGCAAAACAAAAATAATTCCAACCAAGAACAAAACCCAGTGAAAACTACATTTAGGCATGTAGCTAAACTCATCAAGTAGAACATCTGACAGATATAGAACTGAAAGTAGACATTGATTCAAGTTATAGAATGAAATTGTCACTATAACTTACATATATAGAACTAAAAGAAGACATTGATTCATTTATAGATGGAAATTGTCATGATTTCTTACAGTTCTTGTTGAGGTTGATTCTTAAGTGCAGATTTAGATATGGATAAGAATGTTGCATCAATGCAGTTATCTTATTTAGCTAATGTTTTAAAATATGGGATACCTTCCGATTTACACCATGTTATTGCTTTCAGCTCAGAAACCTATACCACAATTGTAGTGATACTGCATAAGTAAACTTCATATTGATAACAAGAACTCCTAAAATGCATTACAAGAAGTAACTATTTGCAATAGTGCCAAATCAAGATGATAGGATATGTTAATTTCCAATAATTACCACTATTGTTTCCCCCATCCACATCAATTTTGTTTCGCAGCAACATATATGGCAAAGTGTCCAATTGTGTTGGGTTGGACTGAAAAAAGATACAAAAATTCAAGCAGTCACTAAACTAACACCGAGACAAGTATTTTCTAATATTTATCCAAAGGGAACATGTTAATATTTTTTTCTTGGCATTAACAATCCAACAATCAAACAACAGAAAATACAAAATCCCCAATTGAGAACAACACCTTCAAAGAACTTTACAAGCAATCACTTTCAAACCCCAAAATCTGCCTTAAAAATTTAATTAAATTTACAAGGAAAACATCATAGATAAAACCCATTTGATATTTTCTAATATTCATTAGAGACACTCCAATTTTGAATGATGATGTTTCACTAATCTCTTGTTGATATGGAATAATGAAACCTCATGTAGAAAATGTAACAAAACAAGAGACAAACCTAGAAATAATAGGAAATGGAATAGATAGCATACTTTTATACCTTAGGCAAGTGCCTTATATAATATTTATAAAAAGATCACTCTAGATTAGGTAAAAATTAACCAAAAAAATATTCACAAAACTAAATTGAGGTGCATTTATTTACTTATACTATATATCTATATATATATATATATATATAATAATCCTAGGAACCAATGATCATGTGGTCATGAAGAGAAGCTATTATGGAGAAGTGTGCCTGTTGAGATGAGCACCTTCAGCACATCAGATCCTCCCAGTTTAACTCGAAAGCATCCTTTTTTTTTCCTCCCAATTTTGGAAGAACAATATTCACAAAAAAGACAAAGCAGAAAACACTGATAACACTATGGTGTACCCTAAATACCTGTGCATAGGCCCGTGCATCCATAACAATTGAGTGGGGTTGAGAGAAAGGACCATTTTACACGAAAATGTGGGCAAGCATAATAGTGTAAGGGCGAAAAAATTTGGCCAGCTTAGCATATTCACTGTAGAATTGTTGGACATGTGGTGAAGAGACAGTGGAACAATGCAATGGATGGAAAATTCTTGAAGTCGATTCTAGAGATATGGTGTAGAGTGTTGTATAATAAAAACACTTGTGCAACTGTTTAGGTGTTGGCTGAATTGAATTGAAAAAATGCAATCCCTTTGAAACATCTAGCAAAGTCTACACCTAGTGTATGATTTAACATTATATTTTTCTAGCCTCCCCAATGGACTTAGGTGTACTAAATTCTAAAACCAACAAAAATGAAATAAGTGTGGCTAGATAATTGATGTTGAGGTTTTTTTGGGGGCATTTTGTTAATTTTTGGTGATGTGTTGAACACATGGACTACACCTCTGGAACATGTAGAATAATAAGGGTCAAATGAAGTGAAGAGAAAGGAGACCCGGGAAGCGATGCAGGGTGACGATTAGAGAGTCCATCAGGGGAAGACGCCAACTATTTATGTTGGTGAGGGGGTGAATATAATATATATGGAGGTGGCAATGAAGAGACAGGGCATAAGGAAGTGTGATACAACAAGACCCGAATTTATGGTGTGTTGGAGAGTACTGTGTACTATTTTCATATTTAATAGGGAGGATAATGCATAAGGAGAGACATTTTTCTAAGCTTCCTGAAAGGAAACATCATTCCCAAATATAAAAGGAATCAGCAAAAGGGTAGGTGACTTTAGTATTGCACCCAACACCATACAAGGCTTGGAGTTCATGATGTCGGGGAATGTCCAATAATAAGTCTAAACAATCCGGAGAGACAACACAATGGTTGATGTCAAAAAATACACCAATGGAAAATTAACAACCTATCACACATGAATCACCATGAGGGAAGACTTTCTGGATCCAATCCAGATGACAAGAGAATGGATGTGGGGTAGGGGGTAGCTGCAAGAATTTGACAGACTCATGGGAATATGACATTTTTTTGTCTTCTATTATTGAGAAGGATAATCAATTGATCTTTGACCTATCAATTATGAAAAAAGAGGTCATCAGTGGGCTAGGATGGATCCATAGCCATGAGAAATAGTGAGGGATCTGTAGAAGTCGGTTTAACTGGAAAAATTCCCTCTAGCACGGAGAGTCAAGGAATTATATAGTAGGACTAGTCTACTTATCAGTAAAGATGATTTTCGCAATGTATTTTCATTAGAGAGATCTACACTCAGTAGTAGAATGGGTGTGTGTCCTATAATAGGAAGACAAACAACTGGGATGAGAGGGAGAGGACAATGCACTAACTGTTAGAGATGAGGATGGAGAGGGTGGGGTTGTTGTGGGATGTAGGTGAGAGCTATGAGATTGTAGGTAACGATAACATATATCCATTTTTCTTTCAAAATCTAGGGCACAAAGAAATGCTTGTTCAATAGTGGTATTCTCAGACAAAGCCATCACATTTCTTAAAAAATAGTAATAATGAAGAATAAAATTTGATGATATGTACCTCTTAAAGATCGAGAATTTTACGCTAAATCCAGAACCAAGTGAATACTTCAATAAATTTTTGAACGATCTAAGCAGGATCCTGCTAGAGTTGTAGTCAATGTCCCAAAAGATTATGTAGGTATTCCAGGGGGTAAAAGAATCCTACACATGGCCCAAAAAAATGCATCCTAGGTGGAAATACCAACAAAACTGTTAGATGATCCAAATATCATATTTTAAAGCTAGGATAAAATATTTATTAAATTACAATATTTAAATTAATATTGGAGACACTTAGAAATATAATATTTTAAAAAAATAATGACTCTAGAAAAGTGTCGTATCTTAGGCTCTAATATAGAAACAAAGTTAGTAGTCTTTTTAGGAGGATACTTATTGTAAATAGACACTTGTTGTTTTGTTAAGTGGTCCATACCTAAAATAAGTTAGGACATGTAGCTTATAAATAGGTCATTTTCCTAATTGCAAGAGTGGTGGAGTCTACAGGTGTAAACTCCTAAAGATCACGAATTTTAGGCTCTAATATAGAATAAAAGTTAGTAGTTTTGTTAGGAGGATATTTATTGTAAATGGACACTTTTTTTTTTATTAAGTGGTCCATAAATAAAATAAGTTAGGAAATGTAGCTTATAAATAGGTCATTTTCCTAATTGAAAGAGTGTTGGAGTCTATGGGTGTACCTCTTAAAGATCACGAATTTTAGGCTAAATCCAGAATCAGGTGAAGAATTCAATAAATTGTTGAATGATCTAAGCATGATCCTGCTGGAGTTGTAGTCAATGTCCCAAAAGAGTCTGTACATATTCCAGGGGGTAAAAACACCTACACATGGCCCAAAAAAATGCATCCTAGGTGGAAATACCAACAAAAGTGGAGCTCTTTCCTCTAATGTGTTGAATTTAATGAGGTATTTATATATTCAACGTAGAATTTCCACTAGGCCAATTCTACACCATTTGATTGATACTCAACGATTTGTAGCCTATGCTCCTCAGACATATTTGTACATTTCTTGAAATCAGCATGCAAGCTACATATCCAAGCATCTTGGACATCACCTTACATCTAGCCACCATATTTGGGTAGAGTAGTGGGGGTGTTGAGCTACAACATTGAAGTAAATGCCCTAGATTTTCTTCATAGGGCTTCAGTGAGTGGAAGTGCCAGATCTTGAAATTGAGTTTTACTAAATTCAATAAATATTTTTGGACATAGGCTCTCTGGAAGGAGGAATTTTATGCACAAAGTGAGAGGGCGGACCTCTAGAATCATAGAAAAAGAAACTATTATGAAATCCATGTGGGCTTGGGTCAAAGGAATTGAATCACTTTCCAGTGAACACTTTTGTGAATACTTTCATTAATGTTTCTACTAAAACTATTTTCAAGCATTCCTACCCACATAAAAATACAATTATAAAAAAAAAAAAAAAAAAAACAATTATACTTACAATGTACATGTACTCATTGTGAACCAAAGGATTAGTAATTTTGTGAAGGCCACAACATTCTGAATAAATTCCATATTTGTTGGTGTATTCAAGGCCATGGTAGTTAGGATTCTGCTTAAAATACTACAATTTTAAAAAATCCTCATTGAATCATAATTTCACGAGGATTGGGTTGCACAGAAGTATAAAAAGTTTTCAAGAAGTTGGATTCAAAATTCATTTTACCCATGAATGAAAAATAGATTATTTGAAGGAATTTGAAGGCCACCGCCTAAAAAGGCACATAGATCCAAGAATTTATTATGAGAAGGCCTGAGAATTCTTTTATGGGGTGTGTCAGGGAACCCCAGGTATGTTTGAGGCAGGGGCTACTATCCTTTTAAAATATCTTGTTGGAGATGACAAATAATATAGTTGAGTTATTTTCATTATGCCTTCATTTGAAAATAGTAGAGAAACAAGACTCACAAAATGTTCAAAGACCAATTGTTATAGATCTGCGTAGTAAAATATTCTTGTGATATCGCATGGGAAGTATAGATATATATTTTCATTTATATTCAAATAATGTGACGATTCCATTTTATCTTCTTTAACATGTTAGCTTGTGCATCCTTAGACATATTTACTTCTTGGCACTGAGTGGCTTCATTCTTGAAATAATGATCAGACTCGTTATCAGCTCTATGCATGCAATGGATGTCTGTATGACCCTTTTTGGTATAAAATGCATATAATGTTTATTTTACATATTGATATAAAGTACAACATTTTATTAAAAAGAAAAGAAATAAAATAACTAATATTTATGCAAAATATTTATATGAAAAATAAGTTCAGAAGCTAGAAATTGAGGTATGAAAATGCTTTACAAATAAGACTTTCCAAAGAGAATTGTAGTAATCTCCAATTCTCTCTGGATACCTTGGGAAAAAACAATATTCATCAAATAGGGTTTTTGTATCATGCAAGCAAAGTTTTATTTTTCCCTGTAAATTTAACCAAGCTAGGCACAATATTAATATTCAAGTAGATACACACATTCAAATAGGCTATAAAGCAACCAGATACAATACAATTCTAGGAGAGAAGACTTGGAAGTAGGAAATGAATAGGTAAAAAATGTTAATGACTAGAGAACTAATCAATCCAAAAATGGGCTTGTTTTCAAGCAGTTAAAATTGGAAATGATAATAAACTAAGCTAATACTATTGAACTCCAGTGATATTTTTCTAAGGCCTTGATTTTCTAGGTATCAATAACAAAATAAAAATATAGCTAAAGTAAAACCTCCATGTTTTTTGAATTACCGAGGATGTGGCGATCACTGTTAGAAAGATATCAAATAGAAATAGCTCATACTAGAAAACCTCCAATGTCTAGAGATAAATTATTCAGTAAATGCTTTTATAATAGAGAATATTATTATATTAACTTATTGGTTAGAAAGCAAGATACCTCTTCTAAGATGACTACTTGAAATGTGTAAGATTTTGCATCACATCATCAATTTTAAAATGTCAATTATATGTCTATTGAAAATAAGAGTTTTCCTCTTCCTCAATATCAGCTGCAAAAGCCTCAAATGATCACTGTCCTGAAGCACCAACATCGAATAAGCGGTGATTGACATGGGAAGTTGCAAAATGTAATCATTTCATTTCCTTCACAAGATCTTGTGATGCTAATTGGCCCACATTATCTTGAAGAACATGAAAACCCCAATAGTTATAATGAAACAAGATAATGTAAGTCATACTGAAACGAGTCTAAAAATCACAAATAAATGCTTTAAATAATATTGCATATTTCTCCAAACAAATATTGGCAATAGGTCCAGGAAATTGGACTGGAGTTCCTAATAATTAATTTCATACTTCAAATAAAGTTATTTCCCTCATAAATTTTAGAAATGCTTACAAAAGTAATTTTACACTAATGAAAAGATACAAAATTCAATCATCAACAACTTCAGTCAAAGCATGACCAATAAAGCAATGAAAACCATCCAATTTACCTCAAATTGAGTTGGGAATTAGTGTCCACCAACTACCCAAGTATGCAACATTTAATAATCAATACTGATTGCATGAAGGCATCTAAGAAAAGCAATTTATCTAGAATCATTAGGGGCAGGAGATCAATCACTCAGGTAGGACTCAATTCAGAAAAGTGCCTCTATCTAAATTCTCATATGTCGAAACTCTGAATATCTTAGTCACAAAGGTGTCTTTTATATCTTCGATACCATTGGGGCTAAGAGTCAGTAACTTGTTTGCTCCTGAATGACTAGAGACTACGATCATCAGTACAATAATACATCAGCAGCTGAGAAGATCACAAATTTTTTTTACTATGCATATCTTCATTTCTTTTACTCTAATTTAGCTATACTTAAACTAATCAAGAGTATATACAATGTAGCACTTGTTCAAATGTGGCAGTTAGTTTACATCTTTCAAAATTCAATAATTAAAATATGTAGCAAAGAACACTAGCTATGCAGCCTTTTCAAATATTCAACGTCAGTCACATAACTATATTGAATGGTTTGATATTTTCAATATAAATTTTTTAATAGTGAAATGGTTTTAATATTTTTGTATATAAAAATTAATTAAAAAGAACACATTCTAAATCCATCACGTAATTGTAAGTGAAAGTATATTAAAGTCGGCCACCTAACTATATGTTGAATGGTTTTGAAATTTGTTGGTATAGAAATTTTCTATAGTCTTAAAACCCACATAATAACACCTAAATTTTGGTAAGATTATGAAAAATTCCAGCAAATATTTTTGAAAATCTCAGTTACAGTCATTAAACTTAGTCATTAAACTTCGAATTTTGGGTGCCCTAAGTTTTTCTTTGGTATTGAATCCATTTCCACCATAAAAAATCTCTGATTCAAGCAGTCCAAACTACACGATTTTTTGAAATTTTTTTACAAGTTTAGCCAAAATATTTGTCATCCAAACTATTACATTGTGTTGGTTGACAACTCCTAAAATATTTAATAGTGGAATGGTTCGGTATTTTCTATATAAAAATTAATTAAAATTAATATTTTTATTATTTTGAAATAAATAAGTGTTATAATAATTTAAAGATATTTATTTTTAAGTGAAATTCAACACATTATAATAATATTTTTGAGACACACACACATATATATAATGTCATCAGTGTAATTAAAAAAAAAAAATTTGAAGTATTTAACTATAGTATTAGTGTTTTAACAAAGTTACTGATCAAATGATAATTATTGCCTCAAAACGAGAAACCTATCCAAAAAACCATGAAAAAACAACCTATAATGATAGGTTGTAATGTTTAACTATAGTATCAATGTTTTAACAAAGTTACTAATCCAATGAGAATTATTGCCTCAAAACGAGAACCCTAGCCAAAAAACCATGAGAAAACAACTTAAAATGAAAAAATGTATGTTGACATAAAGTTGTTTTTTTCTTGGTAAATTATCAACATTTTTTCAAAATGATAGTAGGAGGCAATAGAAAACAATTTGTTTTGTGCAAAAAAAACACCCTAAAAAGAAAAAGTATTGTTGCTAAATTTTTTTTTGGGTAAATTTTCAATATTTTTTAATAATTGCATTAAGGATAAAATATCACAACTCTGAAAAACCTTAAAATTTCAAAAATTTTGAAGCATGACATTAAAGATAAAATATCACGTCTCTCAAAATCCTTAAAATACCAACTATTTTTAGGTATGGTATTAAAGATAAAATATCACGTATATGAATAGCTTTGAAATTTCAATAATTTGCAGCCATAGAATTAAAGAAAAAATATTTATAATTGTTTATACCATATCATTAAAGATAAAATATCATGAATTAGAAATTTCAATAATTTTTAGTCATAGAATTGAAGAAAAAATATTTATAATTGTTTATACCATATCATTAAAGATAAAATATCATGACTTGGAGAAATCTTAAATTTTTGACAGTTTTTCAACCATGGAATTAAAATCAAAGATCATAACTACAAAAATTATTAAATTTTCAAGATATTTCAATCATGATATTGGAAAAAAAAATTGACTAAAAGACCTTTAAAAATGGACATGTGAATGAAAGAGCGAGTATATACCAAGAGTTTTTTTGTTTTTTAATTAAATACTAAATTTATAGCTATTTTAAAATCTTAGTCTAAGACAACTTGACACATTGTAACGAAAATTAAAAAATAACTCATCAAATGGACACGCACTGTAGGCGAAGTCAACCCATTGTAATGAAAACATAAAGAAAAACCATGAAATTGACACATTGTGAGGGTGGACTCAATCCATTATAATGAAAACTTTAAAATCAACTATCAAATTGACACGTAATGAGATCGAGTTGCTAGTCGATTTTTGGCATAGATCCTACTAAGAATATATATATATAACAAATGAAAAAAAAAAAACAAAAAACAAATTTTAAAAAAAAATAATAATTAAAAATAATAATAAGTAAATAGAAATGTATTTTAAAACAAAAAAATAAATAAAAAACAAATCAAATAAAAGAAAAATGAAAAATCTAAAAAAAAAAAAATCTAACTAAAAAAAATTGAATTAACTTTTAAAAATTAAAAATTAAAAAATAAATAAATATTTCCAAAAAAACACAATTTAAGCCCAAAAAAAATAAAAATAAAAATTAAATAATTAAAAAAAAAACATAATAAAAAACATTAAAATAAGTAAATAATACATGAAAATAAAAATAAAAACATTATCCGTGCTGGGGTTATGGACATAGTGCATGAGGCACCTCGTGACCCATGATGACCAACAACTAGCACTCGAGTCGAGGGTTGCCCCCATGCCCTCTCAGTTCACGTGGCATATGGGGAGGAGTAATGGTATGCTTGTGGGATTTAGTAGAGCCTCGACCAGCGCGGGAGATGTTGTTTTAAGTTCAAGGATGGTCGACGTGGGTTTCATTCATGTTTCGTTTCGGCTTCATGCTCGTAACTAGTTCTTTGCTCATTAGAGAAGGAAGCGGCGTCGCTTCCATTAGCCAGGGTGGCACCCTAGGAAACATTGTTTGGCCCCACGATGTTGGCTCTGTAAACTAGTAACTTTCCTGCTACAAGGGCGTTTTTTGAGTTTATATGTGGTTTTCGATTGTGGTTCCCAGTGGAATTGGCCTTTGTGAGATTTTGGTTGATTTGTGTATTGGTGTTCTGTGGTTATAAGTCTTTAGGTGGTTGGAGTGGATGTGTACATAGAATTTTTCCTGGGAGGGGTGGTGGTTCTGTAAATGTCTTTTGGGCCTGAAATTGGGTCGTTTAGATTCTTCGCGTGAGGTTTTTTGTGTCTTTTGGGAGCAAGGGAGCAAGAATATTGGAGGTAGAAGTGATCATTTTCTATTGTTGTGGCGAGGGGGGAGTTCCTTAGAGTGTGTATGGATATTTTGTGCTCCTTCTGACCCTCCTACATTAAAATTATTTTAATTTCAGTACCTCTCTGTGTTCGAGCCTGCAGTGGTGCGACTGGTGCGATGGCAGATCTTTTGAGTTTGTGTGGTAATTTGTGGTTCGGTTGGTACGAGTCCGCAACCCTGTCTAGGAGAATGTTGGATTCTACATTGGTTGCGGCAGGTCTGGTGGGTGTGGGTCAAGCATGCATGGAGGGTCTTTTGCATTGTAGGAGAAATTTCTAGTCTAGCGTCGATGCGTTTAGCTCCGAGAAGAGGGTGTTCCTCTCTCCCTCCAAAGCCCTGCTTGATGGGATGCAGGGACCAAGCTTCTCAATTGAAAAACACGGAGCAAGGGGTGCAGGTTTTTTTGGCTCATTAGGGTGACAAGTCGGTTGGAAGCTCCTTAAGGATGGTGGCTTGTGTGCAGGGTGGTCAAGGGCATGCCGACTCAATGAAGGGACATGGGGGCGATCATCATGAACAGTGGCGAGGGGTGGGGCTTGACGGCATAGTGGCTCGAGACGGCTAGGGGGTGCAGATTCATTGATTCCTAGTTCGAGGGTCATTCAACATTTTTGCCTCAAAAATTGTAGGGACTTGATTCAATCCAATCTGGAGCAATTGGAAACTAATGAAAGGATCTAATGGGAGGAACATGCAGACCTGGTAGCTACCTTGGATAAATTGCACTACTTTCAGTGCCACATTCGGGAGCGTATTGTGGTGGTCTGGTGAGGACAGAAATTGATATCAAAAAATTTGGAGAAGTTGGAGTCTTGGATGTGTCATTTCGAGGAACACATCCAATGCTTTTCTTGACCTCCACCTCCTCCTGGGAAAACCTTGAACAACTTAGCCTCCATCACGTTAGATGACTAGCATGACTACATGTGTTTTCTATGTTTTACTTGACTTCTAGTTCCTTTGTCCTTCTGATCAGGTGCTTAGTGTTAAGCTCAAAAATGGAAGTGCTCAAAATCGTTTGGAACTTGAACAATTGTGAAGTTCTTGTCTCCAGGAATCTGGTGCACTTCGCTTCATTGAAAACCGACTCTATATGTGAAAGTTAGAGCCTATTGTTTGTTTTCGTAAACAACGAAAATTTGTGCAGAAATGAAGGAATGGTGACTGGGCAGCATAGTCAGCAAAAAAATAATATTCCCAAAATATTCATTTGAATTTTCCAATGAGACTATGACAAGTGTCACTTCGTGACTAGTTGTTGATTTGGGCGATTTGCTGCATTTTCATAGGTTGTTGGGATGATCCAATGGCAAGAGGACACATGGTGCAGCCAGAGGCCGCCACATTCCCCCTCCCAAAGGCCAAAATTTGGCTACGTCAAAGGTCAAATGTCATTATATATAGTGGAAAAAATTATTTTGGAGAACAGGCAGAGGTCGGGGTCGATCTCGCGACCTCCCCCACACAAACAACAAGACTTACCTTTATATTGTGCCAAAGGTTCTTAACATAGAATGAACGCAGATTATATCTATTTTAATATAGTATTGCATGGCGGGGGAAAGGTGGGGGCTGGCCCCTGTCCCATGTGACTTGAGGTGGAGACCACGATGGAGTGCTCAACGAAACATGCGTTTAACGTGCTAAACCATTTCTTATCACTAATTAACTGCACTTATCTGATAATTAAACCAGTCTTATCTTGGTGGCAGAGTTGGCGGAGTTCGTCATTTTCGGTGAAACTCCAAATTTAGCAGAGTTAACTAGAGTTCTCTCAAGTTTTGGAGGAGTTTTCCTAGGCCAAATTGATTTAGCCATAACTTTCGCAAAATTCGACCATTTTTGGCTCAGAAAGAGTCTATCCTAGCAGATTTGGACATTCAGAGTATGTTGGAGCAGGTTTCAGGAGTAATAGAGGATTGTAAACAACACTTTTTTCCATTTTGAGCTAATAGAAAGGCCCAAGCCATGGAAGCTCGACCAAGGAGATGTAGCCCGGGAGGGGTGAGCTCCTTCATCAAAACACTATGTTAATGGATCATTTAATGGTTTGTTGTACATTTTATTGTTGTTGTTCAATACTTTGTTTTAATGTTAATATTCTCATGAATCTAACATAAAACTTGACACAATTACATGTTTAACACTCACAAACACCATAAGGAAACCTATGCACATGAAACAAATGATCAACAATTGTTTATAATTCTGAAGATGAAATTAGCACAAAAATAATAACATTCAGATTTAGATCAAGGTGGTATCAGAGTAAAGGTTATTTTTTTGATATTTGCTTGAGTTTTGTGCAAGTAGGGTTTTAATGGTTGCAAATGTGTGATGCTTACAAGGTTAAAGTTGCAAAGAGGAGAAGGGAAATTGTTGGTTTCTAGTCTTGAGGTTAGGACCACAAGAGGGAGAGCCACAAGGCCACCATCTCCACCCAAAGTTTCACTCCAAGCTGCACTTGAAGCACCTTAAGTTATATCTGTAGTTGAGATCGAGGAGGAACAACAGTACCAGAAGCTGAGCTTGAATCCATAGCCATCATGTCAGGTTAAGGAGAGATTGAAGGTCTTTCAGAAGAGGAAGCATATAAGAAGGCTCTATATAAACTAGTTGAAATGGTTAGGGTCCTCTATGAAGAGAGGAGAACCAAGATGGCTGGAGGGAATTCTAAGTCTCCACATGGAGAGGTAACCTCAGGAGACAAAAACAATGAAGAGAAGGATTCAAAGGGTAGTGGAGGAAAGCCTCCTCCATATCCACCATCTTCATCATCATCCTCATCATCACCATCAAAATGATCTTCCACTTCCACAACACAAACCACCCATATTAACTCAAAAACCCCAAAAGGAAAAACTACCTTACTTAAAATTGATGTCAAATTTGAGCTTCCAATGTACAATGGCGAAGTGAATGCAGAGAAGCTGGATAATTGGATTCATCAATTGGAGGTTTATTTCAAAATTTAGAACCTTCAAGAATATGACATAAAGATTCAATTGGCTTCCTTGAGGATGGAGGGATCAACACTTGTATGGTGGGAAGCAAGGACTCAAGAAGAGATTAAAAACTATGGTAAGATCTCAATGTCTTGGTCAAATTTTATTGCTGCCATTAAAAGGAAATTCTATCGTCTAGCTTACATGAAAAAATCCATTATGCACTGGCAGAATTTTAGGCAATTGAAAGGGCAAAGTTTGCAAGATTATACTCTTGAATTTAGGTGAATATATCTTACTTTGGGTGTCAATTTGTATTCTCAAGAAACTTTGTTAAATTATATTGGGGGTTTGTAGAGTTATCTTAGACATAATATTCTCATGTTCCATCCCACAAACTTAGATTAGGTTTGCGTTCAAGCCATACATCTAGAGGCAAGAGGGAAACATAGTGAAGATGAGAAAAGTGATAGTTTCCTTGAGTATGAGGGTAAAGGAAAGGGAAATTTTAATGGAAGAGGAAAGAAAAAGAGCTCTATCAAAATAGAGAAAGAGAAACTCACATGTAAATATTGTTCAAAGAATGGCCATGATGAATACCATTGTTGGTAACTTCATCTAGAGTTGAACCCAAACAAACGTAAAGCCGAAGAGAAGGAGAAAACTATTGCAATCACTCAACATGACTTAGGTTTAGATTCAGGAGATGAAACCAATATTACAACAATGCGTTTGAAAGGTAAGAACATAGCAAGCACTAGTTCTTCAAGTTGTTCCAATGTAACTCACGATGAAGATACAAGAATTGAACTCTTTCATATTAGAGTCGTTTCTAAACATACCAATATAAACAAACTATTTGATAGTGGTTCTCAAGCTAAGTTTATTTCTGAAGACTTAGTTAAGAAGCTAAATCTTGAAACTTTTATACATCAAAGACCTTATCCTTTAGGGTGGATATGCAAGAATGAAAACTTGCAGGTAACAAGGAAGTGCATTCTAATTTTTGTAATCAATTCAAACATTCTTGACGAGGTTGAACTTGATGTAGTGTTGCTTGAGATTTCAAGTATTGTTTTGGGAAGTCCTTATATTTATTATAGGAAAGCAGTATTTCATTTCCATGAGAATAAGTATCACTTGTTTAAGGATGGAATTCAGTACATAGTTAGAGCGCATAAGAAGCAAGAGAAATGAAGAGAATAGTGAATGCAAGTCAAATATTGACTTTGTTAATGATCAAGCATAGAGATGTTTTGAATGAGACCTTTCAAAAAGATGCATCGAATGAACAAGTTGATTTCATTGAAGTTGTTTATGCTTGTAATAAGATGTTTCAGGACTCTAACAGGTTGCCTTTGAAAGGAGGTAAACAAGATGTGAAATATTTGCAGCAGCAATCATCAATGTTGAGTAGTGTTGGAAACAAGATGTTGGTGCAAGAGAGAGCATAGATCAAAGAGAAAATGCTAAAGAAATTTGACAAAGAAGGCATAGGTTCCACAAGTACTTTTTTTTGGTTTTAAAAAGGTACATGGAAATGGTGAAAACACTTGGTCAAAAGTCAACGCAAGTACAAAGAAAGACAAGCTAAGAATTGCCATGTCGACAGTGTTTGAGGTGAGATAGTTTTCAAGTTTCCTTTGATTGACGACCGAGGTAGGAACAAGTTTGTTTCTGAAAAGACAACTTGATGTTCTACAAATTCAAGGAAATTGCAACATGATGGTGTCTAGAAAAAATAAGACAGTGTCTCTAGAGTCAAGGGAAAAGATTAGTTTTTGTGAAAGGCTCAAATTGATGAAAATGGGATAATTCTAGTGGATTAAGACTAGAAGGGTAACTAAACTGTACCGTCATCCACATGTTGAGTGATGAAAGAGCTTTTGGGGTAAAAAAGGCTTCTAGTGGGGAGGAATGATCAGGTGCTCAGTGTTAAGCTCTAAAATGGAAGTTCTCATAATCGTTCGGAACCTGAACAACCATGAAGTGCTCGTCTCCAGAAATCTGGAGCACTTCACTTCATCAAAAACCGGCTCCATATGTGAAAGTTAGAGACTACTATTCGTTTTCACAAACAGCTAAAATTTGTGTAGAAATTACAGAATGGTGACTCGGCAGCCTAGTCAGCAAAAAAGGAATATTCCTGAAATATTCCTTTAAATTGTCTAATGACACTATGACAAGTGTCACTTCATGACTGGTTGCTGAGTTGGGTGATTTGCTGCATTTTCATAGGCTGTTGGCATGAGCCAATGGGAAGAGGACACATGGTGTAGCTAGGGGCCACGACGTGCCCTATCCCAAAGGCTATAATTTGGCTAAGTCAAAGGTCGAATGTCATTATATATAGTGGCAAAATTTATTTCGGAGGATGGGAGGAGGTCGTGGTCAACCTCGCGACCTCCCCCACACAAACAACAAGGCTTACCATTATATTGCGTCAAAGGTTCTTAAGATACAATGAACGCGGATTATATTTGTTTTAATATAGTATTGCATGGCAGGGGTAAGGCAGGGGCTAGGCCTGAAAGGCTAGTGCCTGGCCCATGTGGCTTGAGGCGAAGACCATGGCGGAGCACTTTACTAAACGCGCGTTTAGCGTGCTAAATCACTTCTTATCACTAATTAACTGCACTTATTTGATAATTAAACCTGTCTTATCTTGGTGGTGGACTTGGCAGAGTCCACCATTTTCGACGGAACTCCAAATTTAGCAGAGTTAACTGGAGTTCTCTCCAGTTTTGGAGGAGTTTTCCTAGGCCAAATTTATTCAGCAATAATTTTCTCAAAATTCGACCATTTTTGGCTCAGAAAGAGTATATCTTAGCAAATTTGGACATTTGGAGCATGTTGGAACAGTTTTAAGGAGTAGTAGAGGATTGTAAACAACATTTTTTTCCATTTTGAGCTAATACAGAGGCCCAAGCCATGGAAGATGGACCAGGGAGATATAGCCCAGGAGGGGTGAACTCCTTCATCAAAACACAGTGTTAATGGATCATTTGATGGTTTGTTGTAAATTTTATTGCTTTTGTTCAATACTTTGTTGTAATATTAAAATTCTCACGAATTTAACATAAAACTTGATACAATTACCTCTTTAAAACTCACAAACACAATAAGGAAACCTATCCACATGAAGCAAATGATCATCAATTGCTTATAATTTTGAAGATTAAATTAGCACAACAAAACTAACATTCAGATTCAGATCACCTTCTCAGTTTTGGATGATGTCCTTAGCTTCCTTTTTGTACCTTTGTCATATATTGTATGCGGTGATCAACAAACCTTGTCAGGGTGAGACCACCTGTTTTTTTGTTGCTACTCTCGATGTACATATTTTTTAAGAATGAATAGAATTAAGACTTACAAAAAAAATTTAATACAATTAAAAAAACATTAAAAAAACGAAGCCCCTCGATCCTTGGGTATGCAAGGCCAATTCCGGCAATCAACCTCGCTCGCCAAGGCCCGAGGCATAGTGGGCCCTGCACAGGCGAGGCTAATTCCTAGAATCAACCTTGCCTGGCCCAGGGCATGACATTCATTTTTAAATTTTTCTTTTTTTTTTTTAATATTTTTTGTTTTAATATTTTTAAATTTGATTTTAAGTATTATTTTTAAAAATTAAAAAAATGTTTTTTTTTGTATTGTTCTTAATTTTTTTTTTTTTCAATTTTTTTTTTTTTTATTCATGTTTTTTAATTTTAATGATTTTTTCTCTTTAAATTGAATTGCATTTCTATTTTTTTTTATGTTTCTAATTTTTTTTTTCAAGCATTTTGTTTTTATTTTTAATTGTATGTTTTATTTTATTTTACATTTTATTTTGTTATTTTTTCTTAAAAATTATTTATTTTTGGGAAAGAAAACTTTAAATGTCATTATAAATTTCATAAAAACTTCACAAAATTTACTATTTTTCGACGTTCTTAATTCAAGTTTTCCATAAAAATATTTTATTTAGCATATCATTTTTAACAAAAAGGTGTTGAAATAAATATTTTTTGAATTATATCTACATGCAAAATGTGTATTGTTTTATCAATTGTTTAAAAATATTATTTTTAGTGACAATTATTTTATGTTTATTGAAGTATTAATTAACAATATATAAATTTATAAAAAATCCTAACCTCAAAATATTAATGTTATTATTTTTCTAAACTTCGCAAAAAAAAATAAAATCATTATAAAATACACTACAAAGAAAAACAAAAAACACATGTTTGGAAAACTCTTGAAAAAGAATATCTTAGGATGAAAAGTAAGAAGAGTAACAAGACAACATGAAAATTTGTTAAATAATCAACATTTAAAAAATAAATGTGCATACTTAGAACATAAGGATATTTAACGTGTCAAAAATATGTCTTGAAAATATGTTTATGCTTTTCAAATTTGGCATGAAAATCACCAACATTTTAAAAAATATATGCACACTTAATAAATTAGAAAATTTAAAGCGTAAAAAATAAGTCCTCTAAAAAAAGAGGTTGATGTTGCATAACACTTTTCAAAATCAATATGAAAATCACTAACATTTAAAAAAAAAAAAGTTCATACTTGATATATAAGAAAATTTAAAGTCTCAAAAATATGCTTAAAAAAAAGGTGTATTTTGAATCAACACTTTCTAAAATTAGATGATTTTTTTGCTACCCTAAAAAAAGGGGTGCTCGGTAAAGTTTCATTTGATCGATAACTATGTTTTTTTCAATAGATGATGTATCGAAACCACCACCATTGCGCTCTAACCCCTTAGGCATGAGATCATCATAGTATTGCATAATAATATTTCGGAAGAAATTGTTTTTCGTTACATTGTTTTATGAAATACCATAAGGTTTTCATCACAATCGATGAAAATACACTCACCTTGTTCTTGTAAACCAATGCCTGTGATTTTCAAATAACAAACAAAACAACATGGACAATAGTGGAGGTATTTTATACATAAGAGCACAACTCTGGCTTACAGGCGTGTAAGGAAAGAAACCAAAACAAAAATAATTGAATTCATCCTTGGATCGAATGAATTCATTAATCATTATGCATCATTGTGGGTGGTTCTTTTATGTCTGGAACACTTGGAAATAACCCTTACTTCAGCTAATAGGTAAAATTGGTTTGTTGAGTAGTTGGGTTTTTGATATATTTTTTCAACAACCAATCTCTTAGTTTATAACTTGTTAGATCTGGTACGCACTATATATGCTTAATGTAATTGTGTGGTTATGGTGTAATAGAAAATAATTGTGTGAGTGTGCATATTTCTAATTTCTTTCTTAGTATCAGAGTTGGAAGCTCTGGGTTTACTGCTTACAGGAGATGTAGGAAAATGTGAGAAGTTTCATAAAGAATCTGTGGTGTGTGAATTCAATGTGCTAACCTGAATGTGAAACATGGTCTCTGATTGTCTTCACTAGCATAGTCATCTTTGGAATGAATCATTTAGTTTTTGTTCAGTGGAAAACAATTTTGTTTATTAAGAATGGCTTTGGCTCTTGTATGATGACCCTTGGCACCACCACTTATACCATCTATTCATTGTGTGGAATACTCTTTCATTGCAAAGTGACTGTTACAACATTGTGGTCATATTGTTGGCTTACCGCCTCACAGTTGATCATGAGAATTCAATCAACATTTGTGAGGGCTCGGTTGGTTTCAAGGTCACTTGGATATTGTTGTGTTGGTGACGCTGCAACAATATCTAGTTGAGCTACATTAAGTAAAGCATGAAATATGTTGAAGAAGGCCACTTCTTAGAGCAGTTTTGGATGTTGGTGTTGGCTGCGGGATCTGAAGTGAAACACTTTTACATGTGCAGAAGATATATATGATGTCAACCGATAGAGTGTGGATCGAGCTATCAATAGGAGGATTTGTGGCCTGCTTTTAATTAACCTATTAAGAAACACGAGCATGGAGCATGGAGTTGCATTTGAGAAAGGCCACCTCGATATTATTTATGCGGGATTCATTTTTTTTTTAAGTTTACAGTAGCATGAGTGTTTGAAGGCCCTGCTTCCGAGAAGTGGAACCTATCACCGAACCTACCATGAGCCATGACATGATGATTTACAGTGGATAAGGACTTAAAGCTAGAATTACCAAGAAAATGTCAAGTGAGTTAAGTGCCTATGTGTGCACTGCAATTATAAGGTAACAATCATACAATTGTGGTTTATTTTTTAGATATGGAGTAAATTGTTGTTGAAAAAATCAATGGGTCAAACTTCTATAATTGGAAGGTGAAAATCCAAATGAATTTGATACATAAAAACTTAGGGAGCTTAGTAAAAGGACTCAAACCAACACCCCAAGATCCAAAACAATTAGTTGAATGGTAGAAAAAGGAAGAGATAACTAAGTCTATTATAGGACTATCTTTTTCAGATTAACAACTTCACCTTATAAACTTAGGAAAGTCCTCTTCACAAATATGGAAGCACTTAAGCCAAATATTTGGGGAAAAGGCCATGAATGCAAATTCTCTTTGAAATTGCAATTATTCAAACTTAAAATGCATAATGGCGTATCATTGTCTACACAGATAAATTATCTAAAATCAATCATAAGGTAGTTGGAGGAAATTGGGGCAAAAATAGAAAACGAAGAAGCTAAGGATATTTTCTTAAATAACTTATCTTCAAATTATGATAATGTTATTTTCACCTTAAGTCAATTTTCCTCTCGATCATTAGATGAAATGATTGCCACGCTCTTAGTAGAAGAAAGGATTATGAAATCAGGTAACATAGAGGACAACTTACACGATGACATGACATTATTTGCAAAGGGAAGAGTCAATAAAAACATGAACTCGTTAGAATGTTTTTAGTGTCAAAAAAATGGACCCACATCAATTAATTGTAAAACTTGTACCATAGATATGTTAAATGGAAAATTAAAGGAATCAACGAACATAGCTACCATTGAATACTTGCAAGAGGCCAACCTTGCAGACTTCTCAGATTGTGACAACGATAATGAATTTAATACAGAGCCTCTCATGTTTTTCTACAAAAACTATCAGTTATAGTATTAGTTAGATATTATTAATGTGTGTATATGTGTGTGTGTGAAGAAATGTCAGTTGCATAATTGATTGTTGTATAAAATATGTACTTAAGCAGGTTACCTATATAACTCGAAGCACATATTTCGGTGCATACTACTAGGATGGAAAATTGTCCATCAAGATATTAAATATTTGAACTATTCTTCAGGTAGTTAAGAAATGCCAATTCTGCAAAGTTCATCAACGATGGTTAGGAGCAGGTATATTTCAAATAGAGATCAACTGGTAGCTCGTATCGTGGTGAAAAAAGGAGAAGTGAATGCAATGTCCTAGAGTGAACGTAATTGCTGATGAAAATCATATTAATTTGATATTATTTATATGTAATTTGTTATTTCTGTAATAATGTAAGCGTTAAGGGGAGCTTTGACATAAGTCTTATTTTAACAAATAAATAAAATTGGTTTGTTGAGCAATTAGATTGTTGAGATATTTTCTCCACAACCAATTTCTCACTGAAAAGTTGGTAGATCTAATATGCACTATACTTAATTTAATTGTATAATTATGGTGTAATCGAAAATAATTGTGTGTGCGCACATTTGTGATTTCTTTCTAATGCCAACATCGAGGACATGTTCCCGTACTTTATTTCTCAAAACATTTTGATGTCCAAGTAGAGTATTTCCCACTGAAGTATGGCACAACATTACAACTAGAAGAAATCAATGCACCCTCATGTTTTCTATTTTAAGTTGGAAAAAGGAATCTATTCAACGGTCATTTCTTGATGCATGTTGAACGTGATAGCGTTATATATTCCCCAATTGGGGGACATTCAAGATTTCAAAAGAGGATATGCTAGTTGGTAAATGGTGGGACGTTATTATTTTTCCTTAGGGTAGTATTTTGTGGCTTATAGATATTTTTTTGTTGTTAAAGTTTTAGTGTAACAATAGAGTGTAGTATTTTTCTTTATCACAATATGATCTTTAAGTATTTTTATTATGATAAAATTTGAAATAGTATTAAAAAAAATAATAAAATTTGAAATAGTATTAAAAAATTATAGATGACTAACTAAAATTGAATTTTAAAAGATATATGTGAATTGTATTTAATTTTTTTTATGAATTTTTTAATAATAATATAGGAAAAAAGTATATATATATAATTTAGTGGATATCATAATGTAAAAATTATTAAAGTAGTAGTTATGATAATGTAATGAAAGTTAATGACTTTAACAAAGTTTAATTAATTTGTATCAGAATTATTTAATTATATAATATATATATTTTTAATTATTGGAATTTGATGATGTAGAAAGTAATTTTATCAATATTGAATTTTAATGGAATTTTAATAATTTGAATTGATTTAGAATTGAGCAAAATCACTTTATTATACATAAATTTAGGATTGTAGTAAAACTATGTTTAGCTATGAAAATTTTGTAAGATTCTAATTTGATTTGTAATAAAAGAAAAGATCCATATACTAGAAAACAAAATAATCATTTTCTCTTATGAAATTAAAAGATTTAAAATGCATATATTTAGTTAAGCATTTTTTATTTTGTTCTTTTGCATTGTGAACCTGAAAGTGGAATGCTTTCACACATAGTTACCAAATTCGGCCGGACTGGCCAAAAAAATTCGTAAATACGGCAATACGGTTCGGTACGGCGGATAATTCGAAATATTTCAATTCGGTACGGTTCGACGGGTGTTGAAATTCTCCTCCACCGTGCCTGTTAATTCCCCTCCACCGTGCCTGTTCTTCTACTGCACAGCAATTAAAAAATTAAATTACAGTGAATTATGCAACATTATTCATGAATCCGTGCCGTTCTTCCACCTGAGCACAAAAATTGGCAATTAAAAAATTAAATTACACTAAATTTGGAACAGAAAATAACAATTAAAAAATTAAATTACAGTAAATTATGGAACATTATGAAACATTAATGTATTATAATGACACGCTGAATAGCAATTTACTATTTTATAAATTTTTTCACCTACAAGTAATAGGAATGAGCGAGTTAAAAAGAAAATATAATCGAAAGTACAAGTAATAAGAATAAACCAGCAAAAAAAAACTATAATCATGTACAAGTAATAGGAATATAACTATCAAGATGAAGATGAAAAATAAGTAGATACAAATATCAATTTTATAAGTTAATGTAAAGATCAATTAATTTCTATAAAAAAATTTAAATGAAAAAAGAAGATTATATTTTTATATGAGGATACATTATAAAATTGGTAATTTTTAAATAGAAATAACTAAAAAATTCATAATTCTTAAAAAATAGCGATTTCTATATTTAAAAAAATATAAATGAAAAAAGAAGATTATTTTTTATATGAAGATACATTATAAAATTAAGTACTTGTAAGATGTATAATGTCGAATAAAATAAAAATAAAAAATTAAGTACTTGTAAGATGTATAATGTCGAATTTTTCCCGTATTGGATTTTATAAGGTCGAATTTTTTCAGTATCGAATCGAATTCGAATTCGAATTCGAATTCCGGAATTTATTAACTATCAACTTCACATTGTGTTTGGGTGGTCTTGTGACTAAGCAATAATACATCTACAATCAAGGAACTTGACATAAATGTCATTGACATTGAGGTGGGGAAAAGTGGATGACGGCGTTTCAGCTTTCAATAATGAGATCGAAAGCCATTCAAGTTGAACTGCTTGAAACGTTCTGATTCACGACGTTTCAATACCTATGCCAAGATGTAAGGCAGCTTGACTATAGGTTGGATTCGAGTTGTACAAGCAAAAAACTTGTTTTTCGAACGCGTATTTCTGTGGATTTTTCTCAAAAAAGAACCCACAATGTTAGAATTTCACTGCATTACGCGTGGACATCGCGACAAACTGAAATTGCTTCCCAGCGGTAAAGTACGAATGACTCTCAACGTCACTATCTAAAATACGTGTTGAAAGGAATGGTTTTCGACGTCAACATTGAAATTTGAAATGACATCACCTTGAATCTGATTAATATGTACCAGGGAACTTTCCGGAAAGGTATCACCAGGGGAGTGCAATGAAAAATTTAAAGTAGCCAGAAAATTAATTATTCTTATTTTTAATTCATATTTGTGAATAACAGTAATGATTGTTTCACAATTGATTAATGGGAATGGACATTATAGTACGCTGATAAGTTGTGAGCGCTTATTGGACCAAACAAAAAAAAGCAATTGGTCAAGGGCTCGTTGGGCCGTTTTGTTGAATAGAAATACCAGAGCCATTACTAGATGCGTAGTGCTACTTTGGAACGCTGGTATTTGTTTTATTTTGTGTTATACACTGCCACATATTTCTCCCCATAAAACTATACTCTGCGCATCATCTTAACGTTGTTCTCGATCTCAAGTAGTTTCCATCTTTCATACTGCATATGAAGGCTGCGCCTCTCCTCCACGGTGACCACTCCCTATGTCCACTATTACATATTCATTAACCTTTGTGATTACAATTATTGTAGCCGAGATGTCAACACTTTTGCTACCGAACTTTGCAGACGCCTTGAATCCCGTGAATTGCAGGTATTTCTGGACGCGGCAGACTTGCGATACTTGCTGTTTGACGACAAGATTCCTTCTAAATAGAAGACGCTATTTTATCAGCCTCTGTCCACATAGCTATTTTTCCTCCAAATTTTGCGCAATCGAAATGGTGCCTGGATGAGCTAGTTCTCATGATTAAGTCGAGTGCACAATCGAGGACTAAGATTATTCCTATTTTTTACTACGTGAATCCTAATGAACTTAGGTGGACTGGCGAAGACAATAATGGGGCATACGGCAAAGCCCTTTTCAACTATGAGAAGAAAAATCTCTATGATTCACAGACCATTAAAGAGTGGAGAGACGTTCTATCCCATGTTACAGGAATAAGCGGTTTTGTCTTGGAAGAGAATCAAAGGTGAGAATCACCCACTATTCAATCCACTTTAGTTTTCAATTTGTATGAATCATATATACAAGATAGGTAATTAGGTGTTTCTTAGTGTCTATTTAACTCTATGAATGAATCGATATACAGAGGCAAAGAGAGCTCTTGAATAATGTGGTAGGAAGTGTATTCAAAGACTTCCCTTACGGTCCATGTTATGATGTATTTCAAAATCATAGGGGGCCTGATGTCAAAGAGACCTTTGCGAGCGATCTCCACAATATTCTTCGTTCTTGTGGATTTAGGGTTTTTCTCGACAAGCCAGAATTCATGCCAGGACTCCCTATTACCCCTCAAATAGACGTCGCTATTCAATACGTGCATCTCAATATTGCTATTTTCTCCCAACTATGCGGAATCTAGTTGGTGCCTAGACGAGCTGAACCTGATGCTGAAGTCGAGGAACACCATTCTTCCAGTATTCTATAAATTTAGGTGGTCTAAATTGCGATACCCTGAAGATGGAGTGTACGCCCAAGCCCTGCTCAATCACAACAACAAACGGCCATGCGACACAAAGACTCTTGAGGATTGGAAAACCGCTCTTTCCGAGGTCGCAAAACTACCTGGCTACGAGTTGGATGGGTGAGGATCTTCCCTATTCTTAGTCTTCGTTTTCAATTTGTTGGTGCAAACCATCTTGGTGTTAGTTTTCAATTTTTGGTAGCATCACACTATTTAATTTCTCAGTTATTTTATTCTCACTATTAATATTCAGGAACGAGGAGGAGCTATTAGATAAAATTGTGCGAAGCGTTAAGGAAGATCTTGCAAAACGATCAGAAGTTGTGCGCAGCTCTGAAGTGCAAAGCGAGCTGAAAGAAGATGTTTCCAAACAATCGAAAAATGTTTCAACAAGAACGAAATTCGAGCCATTCTTAAACGAGCAAATAAGATTAAGAGAAGTAATGAAAAGCGGAACATATAAGATCATGCTCATTGCACTATTTCAAGCGAGCCTGTTATATTTTACCCATCAATTGATGAAGTAGCACTTTCTTCGTTGAATGAATATCTCTCGGCTACATGGACTGTTATGGACCGATGTTATTATTTGCGATTGATCCTTTACCTGCAATGCTCTTTAGCTTGTTAAGCATTGGACTCACGCCTATTCACTTCCAAATGCTTTATACTGAACAATTGGGATTGTGTAATCATTATGATGTTTAAATTTCTTTCTGATATATTGATTGAAACCATATAGTTAGTGTTTTTACATGGTCACCATTTTGAATATGTTTTTACATACATTTTGGTTGATGTAATATGTGTTATGTACAGTCTTATAACAAAGCAGTCTTTTTTCTTCTCCTAAAAAAAATCAAGCCAAGGCCGCAAATTAAAAGACCTGCAACTAATAGTTTATGGTAGAGAAATTAATGTTGTGTGTTTTGGCATACGTGGATTTATCTCTTTTATGTCTTAACACAATCTTTTTAATTATTCAAAATGGCCTCCTTCTCTCCTTTTTTTTAATATGATTTAATTATTTAAAATATATTATTAACATCCAAATAGAGCAACAAATCTCTATTCCTGGCATTAGCTAGTTAGTTTAAATTATTTGTTTAATTTTTAATATTTAAAATATGTCAATTTTTAAAATTTTAATTATATGACTTCTAATTATATATTTATTAATTAAATTTGTTACATTTTTCTATGTTTATTAATTATTAATTATATGTCATTAAGTATTATAGTTATTATATAAATTTATAAATTATTATTATTCAAATTTAATTTAATATTATATATCATAATTTATTATTTTCATAAAATTTTTAAATAAAATAATAATAATATATTATTAAAAATATTTAAATATTTACATTAATATGATTCTAAATATAGCTAAATACAATAAATAAATTAAATCTATAAAACATATATATTATTTTTTATATAGGAATATATTATTCAAATTTATGATAATTTTTATAAAATTTCAAACCAAAACATGTGGAGCAAAGTAAATTCCACACGGATGGCCTATATTCAAACCCAACTCGAGTAAAATTTTCATAGATGCCTCTTTAATTTAGTTGAGACGTGAACTGTTAAGAAGTTTAAGCTAATCTGTGTATTTTTAACTGTCCACTGCCGATAATGTGACCCCACTAAATTTTGGAGGGCTAGTTTTAATTTTGAGTTATGAAATAATAAATGTGATTTGGATAGTACTCTGTCATTCTTAAAATTTAAAATCAATTTAAATCTAAGAGAACACATTATTAATTATTCGACTTTAATCTAAACCTAAACATATACTACTCTACTCAACCGCATTTATTACATCAATTATATCAATTGAGACAAATGCCTACAACGGTTTTACTTGAAAGTACAACTGACATCTCAGACACATGATAACAATCAATCGTTCACAACGAGTGGAGATGAATGGTGCAGGTTCACGTTGTTTCAACTATCAATAATTAATGAAGTTGGGAGCCATTTCAGTTCACATCGTTTTCGGAGATATTTGTACTCAACTGCTCGAGAGTGCCGTGACTTTGGATTTAAACTTTGGATTTGACTTTAGGCCCGCTACCAATTCCTAATTGCCGATTTGGACATTCAATTGACATCGACAAATGCCAACTACCAGTTGGATACCTCAAATCTGCAATTGAGACCCAAAAGGTTGCACAGTGACGTAGAGATCCATTCGTACACTAACAGTTAAAAAACCAACCTGATTTGACTTCATCTACAATCATTCCCACTGAGTGGGTAAGCAACTCGACTTTAGGGAGTGGCAGGGATGGAATTTGACCACTCAATAGCCCAACATTGCGTTATTTGCTAATCAAATACAGTAAAAAAATTCAAGGTCTGTTAGTTAAACTATCAAAATAGACATCATAGTTGTTAGTTAGACTATCAAAATAGACATCACAGTTGTAGACTGAGACATCTCAAATGGTAGGTGTTTTAGATTTGAAATTTTTATGGATAAAATTATACCACCTCACTCGATGGGCATTTTATGTTTAAAACTTTTGAAAGGCCGTTTCATGGCGATGGGCTTCATGCCATGGTTTTGAAATGTATAAAGCGTTTTTTTATTTTTGACGGCTAACTTTTTGTTGAAAAAATCATTATTATATGTCAAACCGCCGGACTTGCACCTAGGCAAGAGGCTTGGAATCTTATGGCCCTTATTTATTTACTCGTGATATATCATATTGACACATCAATAATTAAGTGATGTAATATGTCAGATTCATGCCATTATATTTACTTTTATTTAAATAACTTAAGTTCATGTTACTAGGAAATTATAGTCTATTATTATAGGTGTATTATTTTATGGTTAAAATTATATAAATTTAATTTTTATATCACGGTGGTTCATCTTATTTTTTTTTCACTCATATGTTTATATAATGGGAAAAAAAAAATGAAAGCGATGAGTACAATATATATAGTTTTTTGGGAAAAAATAAATGAAAATGATGAGTATAATATATAGAATTTTTTTGTAAAAACGATAGATACTACAAGTTCGTGGGTCTGAAATTTATTATGTGATTTCCTGGAAAGTTATATAGTGTAAATGTTATGGATCACAAGCTTGCACTCTCAAGTATTATTGTCTTTACGGCGACAATTTTTTAAGACAATAATTTGAGACACATGACTTAAGACAGCCTGCATTTTTTATCTTGTTTAGAAGTCTATCAAAAATTGTCTTAAATATTGTCTTAAAATCCCCTCTATTTCATTTTTGTCTCTTGAAAGACAATAATTAGGATTAAAAACGTATTTTCTTTATCGAGACTATGTGTCTTTAGTCCTAGCTATTGTCTCTATAGAGACAATAAAAAATTATATTTAAGAACAATACAATATCACTTTGTCTCTTTAGAGACTATTAAAAAATGAATCTAGAAATAACTCACTACTGAAATATAAAAAGTATTTAATTAAAAATAAACAATAACATCATTGATTAATTCATGTTAGGGCGTAGTGGAATCGAACCACCAATCTCTTGCTTATAAGGCAAGTGCTCTTCCATTGAGCAAGCACTCTTTAAAGAATTGTCTATGTAATGACAATCCTTGAAATTACATATATAGGCATTGATTTAATAAAAATGTATGACACATAATAGCATAATCAATAAACTCATTTTTCCAGTAATCTATAATTTAAAAGATGCAAGGGAAATTTGACTATGGAAAACTCATCTAAAATTGGTTTTAAATGTACATAAGTATATAAGCCAAGGATTTATATAGACAATATATAAAGTCAATTTTTTTTTTATAAATAATATGTAAAACTTACACAAGTGTAAATAAGTTGATTGGTGTGAAATTTAATAATGATCCAGTTTCAGATTTAAATATTATAAAAAAATTGTAACTATTGTATATTTCAACATCTAAATTAAGTCGTACTACTAAAAAGAGATGAGTACAAACAATGATGAAACATATTTCATTGCATAGATCATCAACCATGAACTTGACAAAAGCAGGGCATTGTATCGAGAAGGTCAGCCTGAAACTCATTTGGAACTTTAATGGGAGTGCACACTAGGCAAGGTTGAAATTCATTTGAAACTCTAATTGAAGGTGCCCAATACATTAGTCGGAAAGCTTTGACCAAGATTATAGTGTGAAATTCATATAGGAAATTAAACCCCGTGCTATAAGATCTAGTAGTGTCTGGCGTTAGAAACACAATTTTTTTCTAATGGTGTAGGAAGGCCTTCAAAATTGGGCATGACTCACTACATCTATAAATTGTAGTTTTTAAAAACAAAGAGCCAGAGAGAAATCTTAGTTTTTGTGTTAATGTTAGTAGTTGTCATTTAGCATGTAAAACTGAATGGCCAAGAACGAAAAATGGGATAGAACAAAAAACCAAGCTCTTAAGGAAATCTCGAGATACCTTGGATCACTTGTCATGATCACTTGGTGGTGTTATTCACTAAGACACAATCTACCAACCTGTTAATGCCCAAAAATTCCCTATTGGGAATGAGAATAAGATGTGTACATAATTGTTCATCAATATAAAATAAAATACTCAGGCATTGACATTAGCATCCACAAAAGCTACATGATGGCTCTAATTTTGGAAGAGCCTTAGGAAGGCCTAAAAAATAGCTACAAAACAAAAATAATTCCAACTAAGAAAAAAACCCAATGAAAACTGCATTCAGGCATGTAGCTAAGCTCATCAAGTAGAACATCTGACAGATATAGAATTGAAAGTAGACATTGATTCAAGTTATAGAATGAAATTGTCACTATAACTTACATATATAGAACTGAAAGAAGAAATTGATTCATTTTTATAGACGAAAATTGTCATGATAGCTTACAGTTCTTGTTGAGGTTGATTCTTAAGTGCATATTTGGATATGGATAATAATGTTGCATCAATGTGGTAATCTTATTTAGTTGATGTTTCAAAATATGGGATACCTTCCGATTTACACCATGTTATTGCTTTCAACTCAGAAACTTGTACCACAATTGCAGTGATATTGCATAAGTAAACTTCATATTGATAACAAGAACTCCTAAAATGCATTGCAAGAATTAAATATTTGCAATAGTGCTAAATCAAGATGATATGATATGTTAATTTCCAATAATTACCACTATTGTTTCTCCCATCCACATCAATTTTGTTTCCCAGCAACATATATGGAAAAGTGTCCAGTTATGTTGGGTTGGCCTGCAAAAACATACACCAATTCAAGCAGTCACTAAATTAACACAAAGACAAGTATTTTCTAATATATATCGAAAGGGAACATGTTAAAATTTTTTCTTCGCATTAACAGTCCAACAATCAAATAACGAAAAATACAAAATCCCCAATTGAGAACAAGACCTTAAGAGAACTTTACAAGCAATCACTTTCAAACCCTAAAATGTGCATTAAACATTTAATGAAAATTACATGAAAAACATCATAGATAAAACCCATTTGATATTTTCTAATATTCATTAGAGACACTCCAATTTTGAATGATGATGTTTCACTAATCTCTTGTTGATATGGAATAATGAAACGTCATGTAGAAAATGTAACAAAACAAGAGACAAACCCAGAAATAATAGGAAATGGAATAGATAGCATACTTTCTTACCTTAAGCAAGTGCCTTATATAATATTTATAAAAAGATCCATCTGGACTAGGTAAAACTTAACCAAAAAATATTCACAAAACTCAATTGAGGTGCATTTATTTACTTATGCTATATATAATAAGCCTAGGAACCAATGATCATGGTGTCATGAAGAGAAGCTATTATGGAGAAGTATGCCTATTGAGATGAGCATCTTCAGCACATTAGATCCTCCTAGTTTAACTCAAAAGCATCCTTTTTTTTCCTCCTGATTTTGGAACAACAATATTCACAAAAAGGACAAAGCGGAAACCAATAAAACTATGGTATACCCTAAATACCCGTGCACAGGCCTGTGCATCCATAAAAATTGAGTCGGGTTGAGAAAAAGGACCATTTTACAAGAAAATGTGGGCAAGCATAGTAGTGTACAAGGGCGACAAAATTTGGCCAACTTAGCATATTCACTGTAGAATTATTGGACATGTGGTGAAGATATAGTGGAACAGTGCAATGGATGGAAAATTCTTGAAGCCGATTCTAGAGATATGGTGTAGAGTGTTGTGTAATGAAAACACTTGTGCAACTATTTGGGTGTTGGCTGAATTGAATTGAACAAGTGCAATTGCTTTGAAACATCTAGCATAGTCTACACCTAGTGTATGATTTGACATTATATTTTTCTAGCCTCCCCAATGGACTTAGGTTTACTAAAATCTCAAACCAACAAAAATGAAAAAGTCTGGCTAGATAATTGATGTTGAGGTTTGTTGGGGGGAATTTTGTTAATTTTTGGTGATGTGTTGAACACATGGACACCACCTCTGGAACATGTGGAATAATAAGGGTCAAATGAAGTGAAGGGAGAGGAGACTCGGGAAGCGATGCAGGGTGACGATTGAGAGTCCATCAGGGGAAGAGGCCAACTATGTAAAATGGTGAGGGGATGAATATAATATATATGGATGTGGAAATAGAGAGACAGGGCATAGGGAAGTGTAAGACAACGAGACCCTAATTTGGGGTGTGTTGGAGAGGACTTTGTACTATTTTCATATTTAATAGGGAGGATAATGCATAAGGAGAGACATTTGTCTAAGCTGCATAAAAGGAGACATCATTCCCAAATATAAAAGGAATCAACAAAAGGGTAGGTGACTTCAGTATTGCACCCAACGCCATACAAGGCTTGTTGTTCATGATGTCAAGGAATGTCCAATAATAAATCAAAACAATCCAGAGAGAAAACACAATGGTTGATGTCACAAAATGCACCAATGACAAAGTAACAACCTATCACACATGAATCACCATGACGAAAGAATTTCTGGATCCAATCCAGATGAAAAGAGAATGGTTGTGGGGTAGTGGGTAGCTATAGGCATTTGACGGACTCATGGGAATATTAGGTTATTTTGGCTTCTATTATCGAGGAGGATAGCAAATTGATCTTTGGCCTAACAATTATGCAAAAAGAGGTCATCATTGGGCTAGGATGGATCCATAGGCATGATAAGTAGTGAGGGAGCTGCAGAAGTCAGTTTAACTAGAAAAAGTCCCTCTAGCATGGTATGTTATGGAGGAGAGTCAAGGAAGTATACAGTAGGACTAGGCTACTTATCAGTAAATATGATTTTAACAATGTATCCGCGTTAGAGAGATCTACACTCAGTAGTAGAATGGGTGTGTGTCCTATAATAGGAAGACAAACAACCGAGATGAGAGGGAAAGGACAATGCACTAAGTGGTAGAGCTGAGGATGGAGAGGGTGGGGTTGATGTGGGATGTAGGTGAGAGCTATGAGATTGTAGGGAACGGTAGCAGATATCCATTTTTCTTTCAAAATCTAGGGCACAAAGAAATGCTTGTTCAATAGTGGTATTCTCAAACAAAGCCATCACATTTCTAAAAAAAATAGTAATGATGGAGAATAAAATTTGATGATATGTACCTCTTAAAGATCGAGAATTTTAGGCTAAATCGAGAACTAGGTGAATACTTCAATAAATATTTGAACGATCTAAGCAGGATCCTGGTAGAGTTGTAGTCAATGTCCCAAAAGCTTCTGTAGGTATTCCAGGGCGTAAAAACTCCTACACATGGCCCAAAAAAATGCATCCTAGGTGGAAATACCAACAAAAGTGTTATATGATCCAAATATCATAGTTTAAAGCTAGGATAAAATATTTATTAAATTATAATATTTAAATTTATATTGGAGACACTTAGAAACAGAATATTTTTAAAAAATATATGACTCTAGAGAAGTGTTGTATCTTAGGCTCTAATATAGAAACAAAGTTAGTAGTTTTGTTAGGGGGATATTTATTGTAAATGGACACTTGTTGTTTTGTTAAGTGGTCCATAACTAAAATAAGTTAGGACATGTAGCTTATAAATAGGTCATTTTCCTAATTGCAAGAGTGTTGGAGTCTATGCATGTAAACTCTTAAAGATCGTGAATTTTAAGCTCTAATATAGAAAAAAAGTTAGCAGTTTTGTTGGGAGGATATTTATTGTAAATGGACACTTTTTGTTTTATTAAGTGGTCCATAAATAAAATAATTTAGGACATGTAGCTTATAAATAGGTCATTTTCCTAATTGCAAGAGTTTTGGAGTCTATGGGTGTACCTCTTAAAGATCGTGAATTTTAGGCTAAATCCATAACCAGGTGAAGAATTCAATAAATTGTTGAACGATCTAAGCAAGATCTTGCTGGAGTTGTACTCAATGTCCCAAAAGATTATGTAGGTATTCGAGGGGGTAAAAACACCTACACATGGGCCAAAAAATTCATCCTAGGTGGAAATACCAACAAAAGTGGAGTTATTGCCTCTAATGTGTCAAATTTAACGAAGTATTTATAGATTCAATGCAGAATTTCCACTAGACCAATTCTACACCATCTGATTGATACTCAACGAATTGTAGCCTATGCTCCTTAGACATATTTGCACAATTCTTGAAATAAGCATGCAAGCTACATATACAAGAATCCAGGACATCACCTTACATCTAGCCACCATATTTGGGTAGAGTAGTGGGCATGTTGAGCTACAACGTTGAAGTAGATGTCGTAGATTGTCTTCATAGTGCTTTAGTGAGTGGAAGTCCCATATCTTTAAATTTATTTGTACTAAATAGAATAAGTATTTTTGGACATATGCTCTCTACGGGGAGGAATTGTATGCAGAAAGTGGAAGTCGGACCTCTAGAATCCTAGAACAAGAGACTATTATGAAATCCATGTCGGCTTGGGTCAAAGGAATTGAATCACTTGCCAATGAACATTTTTTTGAATACTTTCATTACTGTTTCTGCTGAAATTATTTTCAAGGATTCCCACCCACATAAAAATACAATTATCAAGAAAAAATAAAAATAAAACAATTATACTTACAATGTACATGTACTGATCGTGACCCCAACGATTAGTAATTTTGTCAAGGCCACAACCTTCTGAATAAATTCCATATGTGTTGGTGTATTCAGGGTTGTGGTAGTCAGGATTCTTCTTAAAATATTACAATTTAAAAAAATCCTCATTCAATCATAATTTCATGAGAATTGGGTTGCACATAAGTATAAAAGGTATTCATGAAGTTGGATTTAAAATTCATTTTACCCATGAATGAAAAATAGACTATTTGAAGGAAGTTGAAGGCCACCACCAGAAAAGGCACAGAGATCCAAGAATTGATTATGAGAAGGCCTGAGAATTCTTCTATGGGGTGTGTCAAGGACCCGCAGGTATTTTTGAGGCAGGGGCTACTATCCTTTTAAAATATCTTGTTGGAGATGACAAATAATATAGTTGAGTTTTATTCATTATGACTTCATCTAAAAATAGTAGAGAAGCAAGAGTCACAAATTGTTCAAAGACCAATTGTTATAGACATGCGTAGTAAAATATACTTGTGATATCGCATCGGAAGTACAAATATATATTTGCATAAGTAATTGATATTCAAATAATGTGATGATTCCATTTTATCTTCTTTGACATGTTAGCTTGTGCATCCTTAGACATATTTACTTCTTGGCACTGAGTAGCTTCATTATTGAAATCATGATCAGACTCGTTATCAGCTCTATGCATGCAATGGATGTCTGTATGACCCATTTTGGTATAAAATGCATGTAATGTTTATTTTACATATTAATATAAACTACAACATTTTATTAAAAAGAAAAGAAATAAAATAACTAATATTTATGCACAATATTGATATAAAAGATAAGTTCAGAAGCTAGAAATTGAGGTATGAAAATGATTTACAAAGAAGACTTACCAAAGAGAATCGTGGTAATCTCCAATTCTCTTTGGATACCTTAGGAAAAAATAATATTCATCAAATAGGGTTTTTGTATCATGTAAGAAAGGATTTATTTTTCCCTATAAAATTAACCAAGCTAGGCACAATATTAATATTCAAGTAGATACACACGTTCAAATAAGCTATAAAGCAGCCAGATACAAGAAAATTCTAGGAGACAAGACTTGGAAGTAGGAAATGAATAGGGAAACAATATTAATGACCATAGAACTAATCAAAACAGAAATGGACTTGTTTTCAAGCAGTTAAAATTGGAAATGATAATAAACTAAGCTAATACTATTGAACTCCAGTGATATTTTTCTGAGACTTTGCTTTTTTGGGTATCAATAACAAAATAAAAATATAGCTAAAGTACAACCTGCATGTTTGTTGAATTACCAAGGATGTGGCGATCACTGTTAGAAAGATATCAAATAGAAATAGCTCACACCAGAAAACCTCCAATGTCTAGAGACAAATTATTCAGCAAGTGATTTTATAATTAAGAACATTATTATCTTAGATTACTGGTTCGAAAGCAAAATACCTCTTCTCAGATGACTACTTGAAATGTGAAATATTTTGCATCACATCATCAATTGTCAAATGTCCAATATATGTCTGTTGGAAACAATATTTTGCCTCTTCCTCGATATTAGTTGCAAGAACCTCAAATGATCACTATTCTGAAGCACCAACACTGAATAAGCAGGGATTGACATGGGAAGTTGTAGACTGTAATCATTTCATTTCCCCCGCAAGATCTTGTGATGCTAATTGGCCCACATTAGCTTGACGAAAATGAAAAACCCAATAGTTACACAGTGAAACAAGATAGTGTAATTCATGCTGAAAAAAGTCCAGAAATCACAAAAAAATACTTTGAAGAATTTTGAGGTTGTCTCCAAACAAATATTGACAATAGGTCTAGAACATTGGACTGGAGTTCCCAATAAGTTAGTTGATACTTCAACTAAAGTTCTTTCCCTCAAAAATTTCAGAAATTCCTACAAAAGTAAATGTCCACTAATGAAAAGATACAAAATTCAGTCACCAAAAACTTCAGTAAAAAGATGACCAATAAATCAACAACAACCTTCCAATTTACTTCAAATTGAGTTGGGAATCGGTGTCAACCAACTACCCAATTATGTAACATTCAATAATCAAGATTGATTGCATGAAATCATCTAAGCAAAGAAATTTATCTAGCATCATTAGGGGAAGGAGTTCAATTACTCGACCATGAATCAATTTAGGAAAGTGCCTCTATCTAAATTATTGTAAGTCAGCACTCTGAATATCTTAGTCACAAAGGTATATTTTATATCTTTGTTGTCACTGGGGGTAACAATTAGTAACTTGGCTACTCTCGAATGACTAGAGACTAGGAGCATCAGTACAATAATACATCAGTAGCTAAGAATATCACAAATAAACAAAATTCCCCAGTTTGGAAAGTAATGATAAGGCTAACCCACCATTCCTATGGTAGGGCTGAAAAACATATAAATTCATTATATATTTGTCACAAAGAGTTCTAGCATATCCACATACATGGACTTTTTAGCTACTACCTTCCTTGGAATTTCAAAACATATTTCAAATAAAAAATAATAATACGTAAACAAATAAACACAAAAAATATATGTCTTTCTCAAGTCAGCTTTAAACATCGTGTTTCAAACAGATGAATTTAGGCATGTTCATAAATTTAAACAAGTATTCAGCAGTATGTGTATGTGCAATTTTTTGTGTTATTTGGTATTTTCTTTGGGCGTATGTAATTGATAAGTTCCATTTTTTGTGTGTATATCAAAATCAATGGTAGTTTAGAATGAATCTATCTTATGAAAAAGGTGAATCCTGTAGAAAATTTGAGAGAATTAAGTGAGGGGGAAAAATATATTGTAGGTAGAGTAAGAATCTAAGTTTCAAGCTGAGAACTCGAATAAAGGGTTTTGTATGTGAGGAAATCCTGGAGAAGACGAGAGAGGGACTCATCAAATGATAGTGATGATGGATCTGAGAAGAGGTTCAGTGCATATGGAGTGTGTTTGTGGAGAAATTGAGGGAGTTTAATTTGAAAGAGAATACCTGGATATTTTGGCAATCTTGAGTCAGATTTATTACAAGTGAGCATGACTGTGATTTACTTGTAAATTAACGATGGTGGATGAAGCATCAATGGATTTATCTATGTCTCCTCAAGGTGCCTTTTTTTTCTTTCTAAATGAGTGGAATATTGCAACAACTTGTGGAAGATACAACACATACAAGTATTAGCAGTCATGTAGCATCAAGGCCTAGTGCTTTGCTTATCCCAGAAAAATTTCAACTGAAGTGGCCTCATTGAGAAGAAATTTTACAACCTCAACATATTGTATACTGTGGCCTGATAAAACCAGTTATGTTGCGATAAAATTCTCACCATCCTTACACTTGGTGGTGGGATAACCATGTGAGCCCTAAAATTCAAAATGGCTTCAAGAAAACTTGATAGATATGGATATCAATATCCAAGCCATGTTGAAGCTGAGATGTTCTACAAAAAGCGATCAGAGCTTGTACAATTGGTTAAAGATTTTTATAGAGCATGTAGAGCTTTAGCAGAATGATGTGACCACATATTTGGGGAATTGTGTGAAATGAATTATACCATGGACAAGGCATTTCCAAACCAAATTAAACAACAGAAAAAATTGATTCATATTTATGTTGATGAAATTATAAAAAACACTTGTGACCAGCAAAAGAAATCACAAATCCATATGCGTAATAGGGTTTCACTATATTTTTAAGAGGAAGATGATGGAGGGGAAGTTAAAAAATTACAGGGTTCAAAGCAAGTGAATGAAATAAATACAAAATACATAATCACCGAGAAAAGGCATCACAGTTGCAAGAGGAGTTGAATTGTGTGCAAGAAGAAAACCAAAAGATGAAGGAAGAGTCATCATATCAAAATGAAAAAATCAGTTAGTTGAAGGAGAAATTATTCTACTTTAAGAATAATAATGAAGAACTTGATCAAGAAGGACATGTACTGAGACTGAAATTACAAGTTGAACTAGAGGAGCATCAAAAACTTGAAACATAAATTCAAAATTTAGAAGAAGAATTGCAGAAGTTGGTGGGGAATCTTGGAAAAGGAATCCAGTATGAGGATGTGAGCCCCATATATAAACCTAAAGATGATAAAAATCAAGTATGCAAGATGGAAAAGTTAGTACAAGGACTTGGCACCTGGGAAAAGGAGAAAAAGAAACTCAGAAAGATCTTTCAAAGTCACATGCAGAGGATGAGACAATAATTATTTAGTATCAAGATGTCCTCAACCTTTATCAAACTTCTGAAAATAGGGCTAGTATTTTCAGGTAAGATTGGATCTTGCCCAAGAGGAAAGTATAAATCTTAAATATGAGTTATCATCTGGAGCTCTACATTTGAAAGGTGTAGAAGAGAAAGCACACCACTTAGAAAGGGACAACAATCCCCTTGAACATGAGAGGGAACATTTAATCAAGAAGATGAGCTTGCTAATGGAAGAAATAACGTCTACACATAATAAGGAACAAAGTCTTGGAATAATACTACAAGAAGAGACAACCCAAAATAGGAGGATTTATGCATCTCTGTGAAGCTTCTAACATGCCTTAAATCAATCACGGAAACAAAAGAAAGTCCTGATAGTAGAGATACAAGAAGGAAATGAGAGGTTTAAGGATGCTGATAGAAATTTTGAAGCATATCTAAAAGCATCCAATAGGCATTGATTCAATCACAAGAACAAAAGAAAGTTTTGAAAATTGAGATAAAAGTGGGAATTGAGAGGCTGTAGGATCCAGAAGAATGAAACAAAAATCTTAAAGATGTTTATCAACTGGAGCTCCATGCTTGAAAGTTATAGAAGAGAAAGCACACGACTTCCATTAGGGGATTTTTGAGGTCTAAAATGGGCCTCCTAAGAAAAATGTACAACCAAAATAGACTTTATGAGAACCAATAGGATTCAAGATGATAATGTCAACCATGGGGGATGATTCACCATTTTGGAGTAAAAAGGTAAAAGGATAAAAAAATAATAAAATAATAAAACTACTTTTTCAACTCGTATTTTCAACTTATCTCCCTAAGGGTTTACTCAAATTTCAATTATGAGTACTTGTTGGATGCAAAATTTAATTCGTTATCCAAGGAGTACCCATGTTGCATACTTTTGATGGACCTTGCTACACAAAAAATGAGAAATACATGAAAAAACGTGATTCCAATCATGTTTTTCATGTATTTCTCATTTTTTGTGTAGAAGAGTCCATCAAAATTATGCAACATGGGTACTCCTTGGATGGGAAATTAAATTTTTCATCCAACGAGTATTCCTGCTCGAAATTTGAGTAAAACCTTAGGGAGATAAGTTCAAAATACGAGTTGAAAAAGTAGTTTTTTCTATTTTTCCCTCTAAAATTTGATGATGTAATCAAATATTTTTTTATTATTTCCACTATTATTTTATAATTTCCTTAGGAGGCCAATTTTAGACCTCAAAATTCCCCTAATGTAAAGGGACGAGAATACCCTTGAACAAGAGATGAAGCATTTAGTCAAGGAGATGATCATGCTAGTGGAAGAACTAACTTCTACACGTAACGCAGAACAAAATATTTAAATAAGAATTCAAGAAGAGACTGCCCAGAATAGGAGGATTGATGCAACTATGAAAAGCTTCTAGTAGGCATTGAGTCAGTCACAAGAACAAGAGAGAGCTCTGATAACAGAGATACAAGTGGGAACTGAGAGGCTGAATGATGATGAAAGAAAAATAAAGCTTCTAGAGGAAGTGTTTTTCCAATTCCGAAACAAGAATGATGCTTTCGTGGAGCAAATATCTTCTGCATCAATGTATTTTAAAACTATAGAAGAGGAAGTCTCTAAATTGAAGAAAGAAAAGGCTAATTTTTTGGATGAAGTGGTGCTCCGTCTGGACTAGAGAAATTCTCTGTAGTAAAAAATTTATTGCTCGAAAGAGGAAAGGAATGACCTAGACATAAGATTTTAGATAATCAAAAGGAAAATCTAAATAATACTACTAGTCCCAGAGAATATTTAGTTGTGTATTGTTATTTTTCAAGATGAAAATAATAAATTGAGGGAACTTTGCCAGAACTACGAGGAGGAAAATTTAGCAATGTCAAATATGTATGAAAAATTAGAGGAGGAGCTTAGAGACAAAAATACATATCTAGGAAATGTATTGTCATCTCATACAATAGAGGTACAGAGGCTTGGAGATGAATTGAATAAGAAATAATTAATTGCTCAGGATCTGCAGGATGAGAATCATACCCTAATAGTTGAGAATCAACAGTGCACTAAGAAAATAAACATTCTTGAAGCAAATTGGCATGATTTCCAGAAAAGGGTTTATCAACTTGAAAGAGAAAACACAAACCTTAGCAGTGAGATGAAAAATTCACATGGAAATGTGGAACACCTCAATGAACAACTATGCTTTTTTTAGAGTGTGAAAGAAAAAAAATGAACATGAACTTTACAACATGCATTACTCAAATAAGAAATTTAGGAAAGTAGGTTTTCTTGCTACAAGCAGAAGGAAATTATCTGAAGGCCAAACTACAAAAAGAGGCAGAAAAATGGAAAAACAATCAGCTTGAGATAGGAGAGTTACATGGCATTATGCATACTATGTCAAATGGAAAAAAAAAAAACACTGCATTTCAATTGAATGTGATAAAGGTATAAAAGTGTATAAATTTGTGGAAGAAAAGGTGTCATAACTAGAAAGGAAAAATCAATTATTCACATACAAAGAACATAAATTTTTCATTGTTAAATAAGAAATCCACTGAAATGTTATTTAAAAGGAAATAAAAGTACAAATGGATAAGCTTTGAAACATACTTGTTGTACCTAATATTGCAGGGGGAGAATGAGAAAGCACAGATGCTGAAAGCATGCAATTGCTCAATATTATTTTTGAGAAAGTAAAATACCTTCAAACATAACTTTTACATGTTGAAGAAGTTAAAAAGCACCTTCCCATTGTGGCATTGGAAGCTAGTACATATCTAAAACATTTGAAGATGGAGATGCCTATTTTTCAATCAGAAAAAGCATCCCTCAATGAAGATGATGCAATCAAATCTTAAAACTTAGAAAATATTCGAAAGAAGATCCCCATTTTACAGGGGGTTTCTCAAGGGCTGGGATTCAAGTTTAGAGATTCAAGTGCAGAAAATGAGTGAAAAAGCTAAAATTTTTGATACAAAGTCTCTAGAAGCACATAATTTGGCAATGGAGTTGGAGGGGTTGAAACTTATTTATGTATGACAGGCTATTCAAGTACAAGAAGGTGTGATGGAGATGTTTGAGCATAATATGAGAGAGATTTTTTTCCTGGAGCCAAGGAAGTTCCTTCCATAAATTTTCTCTACATTTACACTTTTAGGACCATTGTGAAGTTCAGATACATCTCTACTGCTATGATTTTGATAGCATCTTAAAAAAATCTCTAATAATTCAGTGACAAGATAGAGAACTATGAATATTGATAAGGTCATATCATATAGCCTCTTTGTTTAAAGGTTCTATAGTAATGCCATGGCTATTTATATTTACGATGACAATACAAATTATATATCTAGTTTATTTCAGAGAAAATAAAGTTTTATTTTCTCTGTAACTCCTGTATGGACAGCTAAAATTTCTGGAATTACTCTGTGCATGAAGAAATTGCAACATGTAAGATACTTCTTTTTTGGGACCATTATGAAGTTCAGATACATCTCTTCTGCTCTAATTTTAAGTTTTGATAACCTGTATTTAAGTCTCTAATAATTAAGTGACAAGATCAAGAATCGTGGCGATTGATAAGGCAGTATCATAATGCCTCTTTGTCTAAAGGTTCTTTAGTAATTCCATGGCTAGTTATCTATAGAGTGAAAAAACATATTAAGTATCTGGCTTATTTTAGGAGTATGGTTTCTTTTTCTCTGCAACATCTAACAAATTTTCATCCTAAAATTAAAGGTTATGATTTTTTCCTTCTAATGTCTAATTAATATTAAGTTAAATATTACCTAAATCTAATGCAAAATTGCAAGTCTACTAGGAAATCATCTAAAAAAGTTCAATGAAAAAAATGAAAATTCTTTAAATGGGTTTAAAAGGCATACATGGGTAAAAATTTGCAACCAACACTAGTAGATACAAGATGGCTTCAAAAGAAAATTTGCACTCTTCATGCTCGAGTTAAAAACCTGAAACAAGAAAATACTCGACTCAAAGGAGGGTGTACTTCTAACATATCACCAAAATTCAAAGAATTTTTTCACATTAAAGGAGATTTGGTCATAAAGGAATAACTTGCATTATAAGATAAAGAGGTTGCAATTGATGAAGTTAAAGGCCCAACAAGTATTGATATTGTTGGGCGAAATATTGATATATTGCAGGAGGAAAACATAAAGTATTGGAACCAACTTATATTTGCTGCAAAACAGACATAAAACCTCCCAAAAGGAGTCCAAGAGTTGCAAAAAAAATGAAAAATTTGAAGCAGAACAATAAAAAAAATAAGGATGAAAAATATGGGGGAATAGATTATAATTTTCTTGAAAAGTAGTTAAAGGAAGTTGACGTGCAAGTCATGCAGCTAGTGGAGCACAATAATAGATTGAAAAAGGATCTCAAGTATGGATTTTCTTGGATTAACATAATGCAGGAGGAGATGAGTGGCCAGGAACACAAGTTTAAGTCATCAAAACAACAAAATAACAGAAGTACAACCTCTCATTTCTAGGTAGAGGCGTGCTACGGAAGTTCAAACTTACTATCGATTCCCAACTGATTCACTAAATCAAAAAATTCTTGCACAATACAGTGAAATCGTGCCCTCTTGAGATTGTTAATGTCATCTATAACCTCATCAGAAAAGTCATCACTACTGCTATCCTTCCTCTCTTTAGAATAGGTGTCTGGTTAATCACTTATTTCACAATCCTCACATTCTCCCAAGTCATACTTGAGAATTCTCGGCCTTGTCTGTGCATTACATGTTTCCAAATGTTTCTTATATCCTCTAACCTTATAGGCTTGGTGAAGTAATCATAGGATCCATAGGTGACGCCTTTCATCACAAAATTAGTATCTCTGTTTTTTTACATCACTTTGGACATAATAATCCAAGGGAATAAATTGTTTAACATGGCTCAACTAACCAAACTGGTTGCTTATTAACTTACTGCATTAGATATACAAATAAAAATGGGAAAAAATAATTTCAAATCAATCAGAGAAAATAGTAAAAAATAACAGTTAATACCCATTTCCCATAGTCAAACTATCAAGCAATGCCTAGACCATCTTCAACAATAACTCCAGCTACCTAGGCAATCATTTGGTTTGTTCACAAATTTGATGTTGCGAGGTGTCTAGTGGGGGTTCATATTTCATGTTCTGGAAAAATAAAATCTAATCCCAAAGAGAAGGGAAAAACTTACTTATTGTAGGAAAATCTAGTCCCAATAAGACTATTTCAAGTAGCCTGAACCTATCCTCGTCTGTTAAATAATAAATACACCTTGAACGTAACCATATCGTAATTGTATTGGGTAAATACACCTTGCTCATAACCGTATCGTAATCATCTTGTCTTTCCTTAACTAATGATATTTCTTGGGGAACTCGGATGCATGTTGTCACTGACATAATATACAATATTAGTGACTGAGAAAATACCCTACTAAAATCATATATAAACAATTATAGTGATTGCGAAAATTACAGAGTTTCCAAATTAACATTGGTTGAATATCAATATGAATCTTGGGTTGATAAATTTTCCATGATTGTCTGAAAATCCATTTACGTCACATAACATCGTGGATTTTTAATTTTAACAAAATTCTATTTGGCTTGATAATTTTCTTAAAACTTCAACCTTTATCAATACAAACATGAAAAAAATAATTTCTAAAGGGTTATCTTTTGAGAATTATCTTTTGGAGTAAATCAGCTTAAGCTTGATTTCTGTAATTTGTGGATCTTTCAGTTCTGCCATTTTTTTTCTTGGCAAAAATGGCACTTATGGCCAAGAAAACTATGTCAGATGGGAATACAAGGTGAAATATCTGTCCCAGGTGGAGTTTGGGACATTGGTGATTTAATTGGAAGAATTTCAGATGCTTGGATTTATGACTTGTAGAGTTGAGGTCATCCCCACACAACCCTTTAAGTCTGCTTGGATCACATGGTCCCTCACGTGACCATCCATACCATGATGCTCATTAAGACCCTCATGGATCTGGGTGTTGAGGTGAGATAGTGCTTCTGCATTATCTTATCCATGTATGACCACACTTCCATGGCTATTGCCCATGACAACAATACATTATTCTCTTGGAAGGGGGAGATGTTGTAGGAATACTGGTGATTTACTGAAAGGGATCTTGACTAGGGTCTAGTTGGTTGCCGTGATATAATTTTTGATGACAGTGGTGATGAAACTTTGTTGATCCATGAGGGGGTCAAGGCCAAGAATAAATTTTCCAAGACCAAGAAGTTTCTAGATCTTGAGTCTACCACGAATCTGGAATTTCAGATGGTTTTGCAGTTGATCAAGGAGAGCATCAAGGATCCCTTAAGGTACCACATGATGAAGGAGATGTTTGTTGGTGTTTTTGAGGAGACAAGTACTAGTGTTAAGAGGATTTATCAGATGCAAGCCAGTGGGAATTTATTTTCCCTACTATAAGTGTTAACGACTTTTTTACCAAGAGCAAGTTTGATAATTTATATCGATATAAAAAATCTCTCCCAGGTGATCTGATCAAAGCCATGAATGTCATGATTGTTGGTAAGGTTATTGTTTTTTGTGGATATAGAGATGTTGGAAAGGTTTTCGCTGCAGCTCTAAAGGTTGTTGGAGCTAGGGTCATTGTTACATAAATTGATCCAATCTGTTCCCTACAAGCTCTTATGGAAGGCTTTCCCGTACTTACCCTAGAGTATGTAATTTGAACTACTGATATTTTTGTTACCATCACTGGAAACAAGGATATCATCATGGTGGATCACTTGAGGAAAATGAGGAATAATGCTATTGTTTGCAACATTGGTAATTTTGACAACGATATTAACAAGAAAAATCTTGAAACTTTCCCTGGTGTTAAGAAGATTACCATCAAGCCTCAGAAAAATAGGTGGGTGTTCCCTGATACCAATAGTGGCATCATCTTTCTTGCAGAGGGACATCTAATGAAATTGGGTTGTGCTACTAGCTTCTGGATGTTTGTCATGTCTTACACTTTTACAAACTAGGTTATTTCTCAGTTGGAGCTCCAGAATGAGCAGAAGTATGGGAAGTACAAGAAGAAGGTCTATGTGCTCCAAAAACATGTAGATGAAAAGGTAGTTTTTCTGCATTTGCCCAATTTGGGAGCTAAGATAATGAAGCTTTCTCCTGAAAAGACAGTGTATATCAACATGCCCATTGAGGGACCTTACAAGCCTCCCTACTACTGATACTGAAGATAAATGACATTTTTGGTGACTTATTGGGAGAATGATGAGGCTAACCAATTGTTGCTAGAAAAACCATTGTCACATGGATCAATAGTCATAGTAAAAACCTTTGTGAAATGAACCAAGAGCTAATAATGGGAACAAAAGAACCATTTATTTCCAACCCAAACATATACTCTCAAGACTAAAGCTAACTCTACTTCCATGTCATCATTAGCTTGCCTACCTTGATTGATTCTACTGAACAAACGAAGCAATTAGTTCTCATCCAATCAATGAAGTAACCTAATAAGTTTGGTTGTTACGTCTACCTCTTAATTATGGGGTATGGATCCATTGTGCTCATTCGTACTCAAATCTAAGAAGACCACAGATGTGAGGCTTAGCATGCCTTCAATCTCTAAATAAATACTCCAACCAAATGGTTTCTAGAGATATTGAGAATCCTTATCTTGTTTATCTATGGGGCTATGGGTCCACTGCACTCACCCCTACTCAAATATATGAAGGTATCACTCTAGAGAATTTGTTACTGTTGAAATCCATCTTGGAAACGACTTCAAACAACCAATCTATTGATGAAAATTGTTGGTGAACCCATTGCCATTAAGAAGAAGGATTTGCAAGCTGGAGAAGTTTCCTATGGAGTCTGGTGGTGGACCAAGCCCTATGGAGTCCTGAGAAAGATGAAGTGAGCATAAAAGGCTAGATATATCTTTCGAAAGGTTGATCCCTCTCGGGATACATAAGGAACTTTTCCTAGAGCAGGTCCTAGGCAGAGCCAAGAATACCCCATTGGGGCACATAAATGTTGAATAGTCAAAGGCAGGGATTTAGGTAGTTCTTACTTAAAAACCCGAAATTTGTTGAGAAATTTCAGACCCCAAACTATTTGGTCCCATAGCTAACAAATAGTTATTATTCCAACAAGGAAGGAAGGTTGGCGCCAGACAAGCCCTTACCTTGCAGAACAAATGAAACGAGAACAAAAACCTATGGTAGGTGTTGTATATCAGTCTTGAAGGCATATTTCTACCTATCGATCATATGGGCTTCTCTATTTCCTTATCGATGAATGGATAATTATAGTATTCCTTCACGATGAAATATGCAAGTTCAGTTGCCTCAATTTTTCCCCACTTATTAACAACAAGTCTCATTGAACCCATAAAAATAATAATATTTTTATTAACCATATCAAGATAATTGTGGTTTCTTGCTTCATGATATCAAATGCAACACCATTCAAAAATAAAGCCTAAATAACTCAGTATATCAAATGTTGAAGTGAGGTTCCAATAATTTGTCGCAATAATTAGTGTGAATTTGTATTTTTTTTAGCCCATAGGTTTTGAAGACTATGGACTAATTTGGATTACAAAATAAAATACAAGGAGGAACTTTTGCTACACCCTCATCTCCTTTTAGTTTTGGTTATAAATAATTGTCTCCGGTAAGACAAAAAGGATAATATAGCTAGACACTGAGAATCATCATCTCTAAGAATTAGCAAGGCAATACAAATGGAAAATATAAAACAAAATGATGAAGTGGGTATCTAAGTAATCCTTTCATTTACACATGTATATAGGATTTATTCAATCATAATAGACTTCAAAGTGACTAGCAATAATTTAGAACGGAAATGATCAAGCGTCTTCACAAAGTCTACAACAATAAAAATTTACAAACACTAAGTGATGAAGGCCAGTGCAGTCAGAGGGTTCTTCAAATGATATTTTTCAACAAATATTGTGATACATTATAATGATTTATAAGAGTGGAAAATTCCTCAATTGATTATAGTTTTGTTAGGAGTACATAGATATATAGCATTTTGGTATATGTTTCTTTCCATCACTTCATAGACATAGTATATATATTCCTAGTGGACCCCCTTGATATATTTCACTTCACATTACTTAAAATACCATTACCCACCTTTGGTCATCCATGGTCATTGTACAAGCTCTATTATTTGAAATAGTGCCTTTTTAGGGCTGTCAAAAAGAGTATCTAACCATGATTTAGGTTAAAATATCTTGAGGTATACTTATTGTAATTTCTTTATAGACATCATAGTAGATGCCTTATGGACATAACCAACATGTTCTTATACATATTCATATTAAGTATTTAGATGAGAAAAATAGTAGTTCAATGCAATGTTTCTGATATCTAAGTACTTCTTGAAAACCATCGGTTTAAAATTTATATTCAACTTGTGAATCTTCTATTATTTCTGATGATTATTTGTTGTCATCCTTAGATGAATTCTAGATGGTGGAACTGAAAGTTAACTCTCCTTTTGTCAGATAGAATAACCTTTCCTTCTCAATTTTGACATCCTTTTGAGGGAGTTGTTGTTACCATCAATGTTCTTGTAAAAGTATCTAGTTGTTTGGTAAGTTGACATACATTCCCAACCTTCATACTTTGTCATTGATAAAAGATGGAAACCTCCCTCTGTAGGTACATTTTCCTTTCTTGATGTTTAAAATTGGCATCACTGTAGCATCTTCTATGTACTTCACTTCCCTATACAGTTTTGCAACCACTCAAATGATACTACTTCCAAAGCAGTGCTATAAACTCCAAATTTCTTTGCCCTTGATTCAAGAATTTGCAGAAATTATCATTCAAATTCAAATTCAAGATCATGGATTCGTAGATTTTATTATTGTTTGGGAACATGTAACTAATCCCAAGGTTTCACTTAGAAACATCCACTTGTTATATGAAAATACATTCTAATGGAAGAAAAGAATTTATCATTCTGCTCTCGAGAATGTTCCACTTATATCTAAATTGATTAGGGTAATTTCTATCAATGTAAAGTTTTATTTATACCATATATGCCCACAAAGGAATTACCTTGTACCCTATATGTTATGGTTGTTTATTAGATGGATAAAGATGATGCTTTGCATTTCATATTCAAAATGGGCAGTTTTGCATTTATTTTTTCAATTTGACAATTTTTTTAATGATAAGTGAACAATAAGGACTTCAATCTACTTCTAATTCGTCCTCCCCAATATTCCTCTAAACTTAAAAACTAAATAACGGTTTTTGCAACTAATTCTTGATAAAATAAAACAACCATTTTACCTTGAACTCTTAAATGTGCAACCCAATTTGGAAAACTATACTATAGTGAAATTTGAAACAAACAACTCCATTAGCTATGCACTAGTAAAATGATTCATTGGCTAGTTACTCTAATGCTTGGACAACTAAATAATTGCCTAGAAAATACAAAATATATGGTACTGATGAAATATTTGAGAAAACTTATAACCAAGAATTTCAATTCGAAATATGATAAATATAACTATTTAATATCTTAGAATTTGTTCACTACCTATGCCAAAACTAAAAGTTAGGTGTTTAAGATATGCAAGTAACTAATCTACAATCATCTCTTAAAATTTTTCACTTTCTAATGCAATAGAAAGTACACCCAAAATATTTTCATCTTACTGCAATGGCATATGAGTTATGAGTAAGTATCAAGATACATGTTAGTATTTTGTACTCTGTAGGCAAAAATTTTGAAGCATGGGATTCAAAAGTTAAGAATACAACAAGATCGAACTGTCAATTCACATAGGAAAAATAGAAATAGACTTCTTGGAACTCATAAGTGAAGTGGAATGCTTGACAATTGTCAAAATCTTACATGAAATTCAGATTGTGTTAGCATTGAGCACTACTTATAGTCAGAAGTTCACACAAGAAACCTTTCTTCCACTTATTCAAACCCCTAAATACATGTAGCATCTCCAGACATGAAACAAATACCAAAAAAAGGAACACAAATAAAAACATAAAGGAAACAAAATATTAAAAAAAAAACATGGGGAGAAAAAACAACATCAAAGAAAAGGAGAATAGAAATAAAATATAAGTGAAGTAATGGAAAGACAAAGAATATAAATATGGGTATTGATAAAGCATATGTTGGAACGATAAAAGGGAAAGGGGAAAAAATAAGTAATCTGCAAAGAGGAACATGGAAAAAAATATAAAGAAGATATAAGCTAAACTAATTTAGCTAAGAAAACACAAGCAGTGGAGAAATAAAAAACACATCCACTAATCAATGGTAGCAATCACCAATGCACAGAAAAAAGTTCAAATATTTGGACTCACAACATTCAAAAAATGTACCACTTGTAGCTTTGTCACCTTAAATCAAGCATGCTACAAAAACAAGAAAACCTAGGTTTCAACCATCTTGACCTGCTTCACTTTACAGGAGCTCCAATCCTTGATGATTAAAATATTGAAAGGAGTAATGATAGGCACATTTTTAAAAGAGTATTCCTAAAGTGAACAAATGAGAAGAAGATATAGGCTAAACCAATTCTGCTAAGAAAACACAAGTAGTGGGGAAATAAAAAAACATGTCCATTGATCAATGGTAGCAATCATCAATGCACAAAAACAAGTTCAAACTTTTGGACTCAGACCATTCAAAAAATGCACCACGTGTAGCTTTGTCACCTTTAAGCAGGCATGCTACAAAACAAGAAAACATAGGTTTCAACCATCTTGACCTGCTCTAGTTTATAGGGGCTTCAGCCCTTGATGATTCAAAACCTGAAAGGAGTAATGATAGGAACATCCTGCAAAGAGTGTACCTAAAAGTAACTCAAATCGTCTGGCTTACTTTTCATTTCTCTACAAAATATATTTATAGATTGAATCTTATACAAAGTAAATAATATTTGTTTCTTAAACAAAAATAGAGAAAATTCATCTTCCATCAAGACATCATTCGAGACTATGAAGTTTATTTGTACAATCTTTGTGTGAAGTAGAGGCAAAACAAATTCCCATCTATCCATTAGTATGATTTCCCATGGCTCTATTTTTATAAAAGAGAAGTCATAAAGATACAAAGCATTGTTAGTTTCATAGTTTTATGTGTCAAGTTATGGAAATCAAAAGTTCTAGTTTACCAAAAACCCTTTCTCGCCAGAAGGACATTTGAATACAAGATCCATCGATTTCCTTATGCCACCTGCCTTTGCAATAGCACCCTTAACTAAAGAAAACAAACATCAAATTCATGTGTTATTTGGAAAAGAGGAAGAAAACTTGTTATTATTTGGATGATAGCAAAACGAAGTAGTATTTAGTCAAACATCCCAGTCTTTCCAATCAATAATGACAACCATAATTTATATTGCACTTACAATGCATACAATGAGCAAGTAGCGCCACCAACATGCATAATGAAGGCTAGGTGCTTCATAAAAGGGAAAATAAGCATTCAGTTTTTCATTTTTAGTTTTTAGATTAAAAAATAAACAAAGAGAATATAGTCAACAACTTGTTCTCTTCTCCTACAGACAGGTTCAACAGTCCCCCATAGCCTCCTCAACAACCCATCTATTAGGGGACATAGAAATGGCTATGAAAATGCTAATGCCCCCTTCAATAGCAACCTCTTTGGCAATATCTGCATTGACTGATACATTTTCTATGGTCCGCAGAAGAACAAATAAAATTCACTTATGGACAACTTGATTAAGCCTTTCAGCATGTAATTGCAGAAGTGCTCAAGCAAACCGACTCTCCAACTGCATACAACTAACAAGTGCAGCTAATAACAATTATTGATTTTACAGAATCATCTATGGAAAAGTAAGTTAAGAAATTTGTGTCGAATGCAAGGCAAACAGAGACCAAACAACCTATAAATTGGAAATGTTGGTTTCAAAGGATCAATTATGAACAAGTAATATTGAGAAATTTATGCAAAGAGAAATGTGCCTTTTTTGCTTCTGGATATTCCCCTCTCAACACAACTTTGCAAGATCCAACATAACCCAATACTATCTTATGCATGGCAACTTCTGCCCTAGCATGATAAAAAATTAGAGTCTTATCATCAATCACCACAAACATCACAAGTTCAATGAATTATTTCCATAATTCAATGTACACATAACCTTTAATCTCTCCAAAAGCAACAACCTGAAAGCTGCATCTACGGTTATATCCTTGTGCGATACATCCACTGCAACCAATTTCAGAAGACTGACACAGAGTTGCGAATACATTGTACACTTGGTTTTCTGAGAACCTTCCACAGACAAAAACCTAAGAGATGTTGCATTTCCTAACATTGTCTCATCAGCATTCATCCAATCAAAGGAGATAAGCTCTGAAATATTATGGCCATGCTTAGCAAGTGACCCGATAGCAACCCCATCCACGTACCCTAGCCCTGACAGCCAAAGTTGCTTAAGCCTTGGGAAATAGAGGGTCATAACATCTTATCACACCACTCACGATTTTCTCACATAATCTGGCCCTAGTTACAGGTTCTTAAACCACTAGATTTGGGTCGCTAGCATGGAAAGTGATGTATTCATGAGGTCACAACACCTCTTCGTATTCATCACATTCATCTCCTGGAGTTCCTATGTCTTCAGGTTTATGACCATGTTCCTGGCATCGGCTCCCTAATAACAGTGGTAGAGTCCAGAGGCATGACGAAGAGCCTAAAAACCCCTGCAAATCTAGGCAAGGCTAGCCCTATCAAAACCCCTACAAAAGGAGGCGAGGTTAGCCCTATCAAAACCCTTTCAAAAATAGGCGAGGTTGGTCTTGTCCTTGTAATTCAAGAGGGAAAAAAATGCAACAATGCTTTGGTTGGAAGAATCAACCAGTCAACCTCACTGTCCTCTTTTAATTTATTTGTAACAATTATTTGTTTGTGTTTACTTCCCCTCGTATTTTCAATAATTTTACCACTACTACTTGAATGAATTGTCTTAAAATCTAACTTAAGACAATTAAATTATTTTTAAATTTTAAATTAAAATAATTAAAATGATAATTTAGGATTTTAATACAAAATATTAGTTTGGATTTTTTTTTTTTTTTAATTACTCTTATTTCTAGTGATATAATTGTCGTGGTTGTTTAATCATTTAGTGATTTTATAAATAGTTAAGGTAAGTTATTAATGAATGAGGATTATTACTAATTTTTTCTATTCATGAGAATTACCTTAAGATGTTCATGCGGGTGTAAGCCTAAAATAATCCAATAGACAATGGTGCCCTTGAGTACAAATTAAATTATAGAGGGTAGTGATGATTTTCCTAATTGAAATTCCTGAAGTGAATAGATGGAAAAGTGGCAAAGAATATGGACTTTATATGAAAGTAAAATTCAAATAAGTGCATTGTAATGACAACATAATCCTTATAGCATGATGACATATACAAAAAACCACATGATCTCAAAGTGCTATAAAATAAGTATATTAGAATCCATTTGATATGTGAATGAAGTGTTAGAAAGTAAATCATAAAGAAACTATACCATGGGCTACCCTATCAAGCTCTTGCATGTAGTGATGGAAGTGCTCTCAAGTATGAAATGGATGAGGGCACATGATGAGAAGATCTTGACACCTCTGTAAGTAAATCCACCCTATAGAATGAGGAATTTCACCTCTCCTTTATAGAACAAAATATAAGGAGAGAGAATGTAGTCGATAGAGAAGAGGATCAAATTGTGGGTAAAAGGCCTATGCGCTAGATCATTTTGGACGTCACAATTCCTCTCTAAGTGAATTGGCTCTCTTTCAAAACTAGGTTTGTTGAAAGTACACACCATCTCAAGACACTTTGTAGCTAATGTTTTTCCTTTAATTGAAAAATATGTCGAAAGTATATTTAGTGAGGCGCATGTCTTCTAAAATATGTGTTATTTTACCACGTAAAATTCATGATAGTGAATTAAATGTATGAGCAACAATTCAACACAACACTATGGCACTCCTTCTCCATGATATCTACTTTTTTCTTATTATAATGTTCCAACCTACTAGAAATAGTTCAATATGTTGCCCCCTTTGTAATAACTTGTTGTTTTCCTTTAGTAACCATACATATCTATTGATTTTTTTTTGTATGGATGGAATACAAGCATTGCCTAGAATGACCCTCCTTGAGCACATCCTCTCAAATATTGTTCACTGTTTGCATGGTTGAAACATGAAATCTTCCAATAGTAATCTTGTTGGTGAAATTATATGTGTTATAATTCCAACATTAAGTTATCAATCCAGGGCTCGTAAGCTTTGAGGCACAAGCGCAGGCAACGCAGGATCATAGCATCTAACCTAAACTAGAATAAGAAATCAACTTGTTGTTTAAGTACAGAATTCTAAATCCTAAATAAATTAACTTGACTCAAAAATACATATATGGAATCTCAAATGAATGATTGATTAACCAAAGAAATTTTTCTCCTAACTATGAATCCATAACTCAATCCACACTTACCTCTATAAAAGGACATACTATCTACCTACTGTAAGGAAAACCCTTTGTTGAATTTTATTAATAAAGCATACACTACTCATTTCGCACATGATCACACCATTTAGCTACTAAAAAAAAAGATCCTCTCATTGCATCATTCACTTGCTAGAAATAAACTTATAATCACACCAAAAATTTGTTGGAAAGTAAACTTCTCATTAACTCCTCAAAAGTAACTTCTAATTATATAAATCAATTTCTGGAAAGTAACTTCTAATTCCATAAATCGATTTCTACCTACAGGATCCCATTTTATAATCTACGAAATGAACTCAAAATCCCTATTCCTAATTGAGATGACTATTTGAAATAAAGTATCCAAACCCAAACTCTTTTTTGGTACTTAAGAAATACAGGATCCCATTTTATAATCTATGAAACAAACTCAAATCCCTATTCCTAATCGATATGACTATTTGAAATGAACTATTCAAACCCAAACTCTCTTTCTGTACTTAAGAAATTCATAATCGACATTTAATAAAATGAAAAGGAATCAAATCAATTGAAACTACATTATAATTTCTACAAGAAAATCATCTTCAAGCATGTTCCTGTGGAAAGACAATTATGCTATGGAAAGCAAGAAAATTCTGCTTAAATGAAATATAATTACTTAAGCCTAAATCCTGGGATATGAGAAATCAATCAACAAACATAATTATTCCTCAAAGAACTGAATGCAACCTCTGTTTGATTCTTTACACCAAAAGTATAACATAGGCGTCCATGTTCAACAATGGCCATCCACCATAGTTCAATATAGTTCACTATGTTGACAATGGGTCACATATTGATAAGCCATGAAGTCTGTGGTAACTATGATTCACCATGCCAATCATGTTGACTATTATTGACTATAATTCCCATGATGGCTATAGTTGACCATATCAACAGTAGTCAACCATAATTAACATGTGTTAATGGATAGATTAATTTTTAAGCAAGAAAATATAAATGTGTGGAATAGTATATAATTAGTGTACCAATAATATTATATTAAAATTTTATAAAAAGTTATTTAAAAGTATTTTTCTTTTATTTGTTAATATTATATTAATGTCATTAATGATATATTATACACTAATATTCATATACTAATGATGTATTAACAAACTATTATTCATATACTAATTATGTATTAACAAGTTATTGTATCAATAAACTAAATTAATGATTAAGTTAAAATATTAATGTATTATTGAAGATTTAAAATACTGAAATATTAGTATTATTATTTTAGTATTACAATAATATATTTAAAATAATATTATTTTGGTTAATTATTATAAATGAATTTAATTAATAATACATAAATTTATTAATAAATCATGAATTATTAATTAATTAATTAATTTATAATAATTAAGTACTCAATTATTATAATTATAATTATAATTATAATTAATATAATATAATATTATATAATAATAATTATAATAAATATTAATATGTATATAATATTATTTTATATATATATATAATAAAATAAAATAAGTATTAAACTAAGAATTTGTTTTTTTTTTAATTTAACTACCTTTTATTTATTTCTACTAAGAATATTTCTCACACATTTCTATATCTTATATTTTTGGGATATATATATTCATTTAATATTAAAATTAATATTTCAAAACTTCATATATACAAAATTGAAAATCAATGTAATTTAAAAATGATTCTTGAAAGAAGATAAAAATAATTAAAGAATCAGTGAATTGTATAAAGTGGATATCTTATTAATGAAATATTATGAATTAAGAAATTATTTTTAACATTGAACTTCTCTAAGCATCTTAGAAATGTATCACTCGCCAATATAATCTACAATAACCAAAGCACTGTGAAAGCTAACCAAAAAGACATTGTGGATTTAATTATGTAAATCAAAACTTTGTAAATACCATTATGAGTACTAATATATCAATATCAATATACACATAGTTATACATTTAGAGAGGCTACACCAACACAATCCATTTATTGACTAATTACATTTAAAATAAATAAATTATTATATTAATATAAATAAAAGTTAAACATGAAAATTAAAATAAATTAATTAAAATTAAGGAAAAAACAAAGTAAGAATTCTAAATACAAAAAATTGATGGTTATAAATATAGACAATAATACAAAACATTGATGGCTACAAACTTCACTAAATCTGAATTATCCCTCAAAGTTGGCCGTGGAGGAAATGAATTTGTACCTTCAAGAATTTTGCCGCGCATTATGGGGACGCTCGGGTTTTCTGAATTTTTTGTGCCCTAAAATAGATTATCCGTGGAGATTAACTACGAGAGCAGCGAGCATGGAAGAGGCCGCCGCTAATTTTTGCGATTGGTCGACCAAAGAGGTGTCTCCAAGGTGGCCAATCGTAGAACAGTCCTAGCAAAGAGCACTGGCGGTCACGCCGCCGTATAACGTTCCGCCATGTGGCGACCGAAGAATTGTATAATGGCAATCGAAAATCGTATACAGCTCAGCAGTCACTTCGCCATGAAGCAATCGAACAAACAATTGAAAGCCAGATATTTTCACGTCTGAATGGAATGGAAGCCACATATTTTCGATTGCTGTTTATACATTTGAATGGAAGCCAGATATTTTCGATTGCCGTTTATACATCTGAAAGGAAGCCAGATATTTTCACGTCTGCATGGAAGGCAGATATTTTCGCTTGATGGAAGCCAGATATTTTCACGTAGTTGTCCTGCAAGAGAACGATAGTATATAGAGCACATCGGTTTCTAAGCAAATTACCAACGTCGAAGTTCGGAAGGAATTGTGGACTGTGAGAGCGGAGCTTTCACGAAAGATTTCTCGGAAAAGATATATTTGTGAGATATCTGTCTGAGTTGAAAAGAAGCTTCTCATTCAACGATTTCATTGCTATTGGCAAGTTTTGACAGAGGAAGTTGAGCATAGATAGGAAGATTTGCAGTATTGTTAATTTTGTTGATATTTAATGGCTTTCTCGCTGTAAATGGTTCTGGCGAAAATACAGCGACTCGAACTGTGCTTACTGGGCTGGAGTAGAAGGCGGGAGCTACCTTCGGCAATGAGGAAAACTACCTTCGGCAATGCGGAAAACTATGGTTTCCGCCGATCTGAAACTGAAAATTATATCAACTGCATTAGAATTGCCGGTTTCGACTACGAAACCTGCTTTTCAACAAGTAGAAAAGGTGCAAAGTGAAAAACCCTCCAGAAGCTGGCGGGCCGCAGTTCTTGATGGCGGAGGAAACGCTGGTTCTTCCGCTTGAGAAGCAACGCCCCGAAGTGTCAACCAGCGTTGTTGAAGCACGACCTGGAGGTCGAGGGCCGGATACCGAGTTGCTTAGACGGAGTTTACGTCCGTAATGGCGCGAATCGAGCCATACTTTGTATGCAGTGACGCTGCGACACGGGAAGGTTGTTACAGTTGCTGCTTCACGGAGACCGAAAGAGCCCGTTAAGAGGAGCCGGGCGGGGCGGAGCTTTGGTTGATTTAAAAATTAATCCAGCAATCTTTAATGTCAGGAAAATTATTTTTTTTTTTTTAATTTTTTTTTTTATTGTTGTTTTCAGTGGTGCAGAAGTGGGTCTTATTTCCATCATTATCTGCTGAGTCATATCGTGTACTCCTACCACAACTGACATGTACATAACTTTGTATTTGTCGACCACTATACTCTGACATGTACATAACGTTGTATTTGTCGACCACTATACTCTCATTGTTCTTCACCTCTGATTAGTGATTTGATTTAAGGTTGAGGAAAAGTAAGCATCATTTTTCAATTTAGCTGGAATGATAGTTTTGGTGGTATTAACCGTAATGTTGAGGAAAAAGTAAGCATCATTTTTCAATTTCGCTGGAATGATGTTTGGGTGGTATTGACCGCAAGGATAATAACATTATAAGTGAGAATTCCATCTAACAAAGTACCAAATGAAATAATACATCGGAACACAACTCCAATAAATTCCAAATTAGTATATTTATATTACAAGGGTATAATTATTTTATTTTAAACATTCTCCACACTGTTTCATACTTTAATGTTTTTAAGTTTTGAATTAATAATTTTTTTTTAAACTAAAATCAAAATTTTATTTTTTTTTTCAGAAGAAAAAAACGCTGAATTATAATATTAATAAAACAGTACATATGCAACATAGATCTCAGCTGGAAGATTCCAGCGAGAAAGCCAACATATAGCCCGATTGATTCTGCTCAGAGATTAGAGCACAGAAGAAAGATTTGTGGGCTGCCACATAGATTGGGTCAGATCAGCCCCAATACTAATAAAACTAAAATTGAAAACAAAATTGGAGATTGTAATAGATGATATTTTTACAAATTGTCTCCAATGGGTAAAAACGATAGATGAGAAGCATCAAAATAAGGATGAGGTGTACACAGCGGTCCTTTGAAACCTCAGCAAGATAAGATCTATGACAAAGGCGTAATGATGATCTGGAAATATAAGGCTGATCCGACACGAAAAAATATGAGATAAAGAGATCAAATCCTCCAAATGATTGTAGGCGCACTCTGTTGTAGACAGAAAATCACGCTCGCCTGTATTAATAGATTCAACGCTCACCTGTTAGATTTGAAACCTGGCTCGCTTGATAGATCATAACACGCTCGCCTGATATTCCTTGCCCTGAGGATATAATAAAAAGTACCTATCCAGTAGAGATAGGACCGCCAAGTCATAATAGGAGAGGCGAGCATCCAAAAAGATATGTAATATCATAGCCCAATCTGTATACGAATTGCCTCGCTGCTACGGCCCTCGACCCTAACCATCCTATCAAAAAAGCATTGTACCGCTCGAAACTTGTTAATTCGCAAAAACTGAAGAACATACCTGTCATGAACCAAAATCATTCGAAAACCTCTTATGGAATTGGAATTGTAGTTTGCCAGTGGGTTAGGCCATCTCTAAAGAGTTGGATGTGCATATTCCCAAATTCAGATACCAATCCTTTCCTGGACAAACCATCTGCCCTGGTATTGCTTTCTCTGTAAATGTGCATAATGGGAGGATGATCGAGATTGGTCCATAAACATCGAGTCCTGTGCAACCACCCCTGTAGATCAGGCCGCAACATTGACATATTCCTGTTAACCCATCCAATTACAATCTGCGAATCCCCATATACATGGACATCCCGAATCTGAAGAAGGACTGCCAAACGGAGACCACCCCATAGAGCTATTAATTCCGCCTTATTGTTGGATCCCATTCCAGCATTCCAGTGAATGTGAATCCTTTCACGCTGAGATAATTTAATCCAAGCACCACACCCCATCAGCCCATCCACGCAAGCGCCATCGAAATAGATCGCCGGAATTGCCATCACATGAGGCCTGATGCGGATGGAACAATCAGAGATAGGGGAACATGGCAAAGGGCGATCATCCATCCACCCAAGTATATTCGAATAAACATGTGAAATCCGGAAAGGCACCTCATCAAAAATCAATCTGTTTCTACCCAGCCACACTTCCCATATGAAGAAGAAAGGCAGTGATTTAAATTTTCCTTTCAGACTGTCCCACTCCATGGCAACAGACATAAAATCAACAGGAAACCATGCAGGGCCCATAAAATGATCAGCGAAAAGCCTCCATAACTGCATGATAACCGGGCAGCGGAAAAAAAGATGATCAATTGATTCAAAATCACCACAGCATATGTGGCATCTAAAAGGCCCCACAAAACCCCTCCTACTCAGATTTTCTCCCGTAAGGACCCTGCCTTTCCAAACCAGCCAACCGAATAGGACGATTTTAGTGGGCATTTTCCTCTTCCAAAATAAGCAGAAAGAAACTGACATTTGATCCCTATATGAGGCAAAGTTCAGCACACTGTATATATCTTTGACTATAGGCGCCCCCTCATGTATGGGGCCGTCCCATACAATAGAATCCCCGCCTGTGTCCCAACTGAACCCCGCAGCCCTGAAAGCATCCCTGAGAGAGTCCCATTCCATCGAAACATCCTCTGGCAACCCAAGCTGTAGCGCAGTTTTAAATTCCGGCGAGTCAAAAGACCAGATCCTGACAGTCTGCGATATGAAGTTGATGCCTCTATGTGAAAGGCAGTGTACCAGCCTCGGGGATGGACCATCGTTTAAGGGAAGCCCAATAATTTTGTGGAAAGTAAACGGAATGTCACCCCCGTCCCTAAAAAGCCATGCCAGCCTTTCCTTAACATGGCAAGTAATCATCATGAAACTTCTCCATATCGCCGAAATATGCCTGGGGATAGGAAAGTTTGAGCATAGAATTTGTTTCAGCATGATCCCCCGGACATATTTGCACTTGATCACATCCTGCCATATTCCATTACCGTTCATAGCCTTCCAGAAGGATTTCATAAGCAATGCCTTGTTGAAAATCCTCAAATTAAGAATGCCCCAGCCATCGTGCTGTTTTGATCTGCAGAGAGTCACCAACTTGCAAAGATGAATTTTCTGCGGCATGTAGGCGCCACCCCATAAAAATTTAGCCATGATACTATTCAGCCTTTTGATGATACCATCCGGAATGTAGTATAGATGGCCCCAGTAGACCATCGTCTGAGATAAAACCGCTTGAATGAGAATAAGCCTACCCCCTAACGAGAGCCACCTGTGAGCCCAACCATTTATCTTCCGTCGGAATTTATCTACCATCCATGTCCAATCCTGATTCTTATACCCACAGGGTTTAATCCTAAAGCCAAGATAAGTAAAACCGCCAACAGCCTCCTTTAAATCCATCCCCATGAACTCGGCTATGAACTCTATCTCCATCCTGTCACCATGTTCGAATATAATAAATGATTTGCCTTTGTTTATTGAGAGACCTGTGGCAGCTGCAAAGCGATAAAACATTAGATGGATGAAGAACCAGTGATTTCGCTTCAAATATCCAAACAGCAAAAGGTCGTCGACAAACAAGGAATGTGTGCATGATACTTCACTGGAGAAAGAAAACCCCTCAATGCAACCCCGACGCTCCGCACTATGCATAATACCACTGAAGCTATCCATGACAAGGATAAAAATCAGCGGTGAGAGCGCGCAGCCCTGTCTCAAACCTCTCTCAGCAGCAAAAAAGGGGGTAGGGATGCCATTAATAATTACTGCAAATCTGACCGTGGTGATACAGGTCATTATCCATCTTATAATCTTTATGGGCAAACCAATCTTCATAAGAACAAGCCTTATGTATGACCAGTCTATTGAATCATAGGCTTTATGGATATCTATTTTCATCAAAATAGCTTTCCTTTTCTCGGAATGGATAGACTGAAGAACCTCTTGTGCAACTGCCACGACATCATGGATGGACCGGCCCTTTAAAAAGCCAAATTGCTCTTTTGAGATATAATCGGACAGAATACCTTTAAGACGTTTAGCAATGATCTTGGATGTGATCTTGTACAGAGTGTTGCAGAGAGCAATTGGCCTGAAGTCCGCAAATGTTTGGGGCACGTCCGATTTAGGAATTAGTGCGATGAACGTAGAATTGAGATTAGCAGGCATTCTCCCCCTCAGTCTGATGTGCTCAATGATCTGTGTCAATTCGGCACCCATCAAATCAAAGAAATGGATGAAGAATTCCAAGGGCCATCCATCAGGCCCCGGACATTTGTCTGGAGAAAAAGCTTTTAGGACCTTCAAGACCTCATTCCCTGTAATTTCTTTTTCCATAGCCAAGATGGCATCAGCATCCGTCACTCTATGAACATGCTCTAAAAGCCAAACCTGTTCCGCATTGTTTATGCAATCCTGCTTCAAATAGAACGCTGAAAAATATGCCAGTGCTTCATTTTGAATATCCTGAGTAGTATAAGCTATTGAACCATCTGCCCGCTTTATACTCCATATAGCATTCCTGTTCTTTCTTCCATTAGCATACTTATGAAAAAACTTTGTGTTCAAATCACCTTCAGCCAACCAAGTCATTCTGCTCTTCAGCCTCCAAGTCGACTCCTCAATCCTGAGGATCTCCCTTTTCCTTTCCCCAAGTCTAATGAGTTCCTGTAATATGATCTGATCCGGAAATTGATTAGTAAACGAGGATATTATCCTTTCCATCTGTCTATGAATTTCCTTAAATTCCACCTTTAGTTTCATCTTCTTTTGTCGGTCCCAGGTCTTTGAAGCAGCGTTCACTTTCTGTAGTCTGGAGTGAAAAGAGTCCCAGCCACCCGGAAACGGTAAGTCACTTGTCTCGCGCCATATCTCCTCAACCAAACCTGTATATTCAGCGTCCTCTAGCCAAATCCTATTAAACTTGAACGGACGGCCACATACCGTCGCACTGTTTGACCAGGACAAAGAGATTGGCAAGTGGTCGGATATATCCGAAACCATAATCATCGATCTAATATTCTCGAAAATATCCATCACCTGTTCATTCACCAGCACCCGGTCAAGCCTCTTCCCGATATAGTGCTCACCTTCCCGTTTGTTGGACCATGTAGGCGCCACTGGATGCGGCCTGATGTCCTTTGACCTTTAATGGATAGAACATGTCATTTTAAACATTCTCCACAACATTTCCTTATTTAATGTTTTAAGTTTTGAATTAATAATTTTTTTAAACTAAAATCAAAATTAGCTTATAGATTTTGAAATAGTTTATCCACAACTTTGCGCTAAAATCAAAATCAGTGCCATAGCCGGAAATTTTAATGTAGAAGGTTGGAAGAGCCTTTGACTTTAAGGTTTACCAGGTTCATTCAAAGTTTCCAATGTAAAGTAGTATTTCCACTCAAAGAGGATAAGAGATGACTTTAGATTTTTTTCAATGTTCATTTTTAACAGTGGTTTCCGGCACGTTTTGGCTGGTAGGTATCGTACGTTGTCGCTTGTGTGTCTATGTTGGCCATTGTATACTTAACAATATAACAGTATGTCAGAGCCCCGCAGTAGTATGAGTTCATGCTAGCAGAAAATGATGACTCAATAAGAAGAGAGGTCTATTAACCAATCACAATTTAAAAAATTAATTTAAAATAATTAAAAAAATAAATTATTTGTTATTTATAAGGTTAACATTACAAATAGGGCTTTTAATTATTTTGATCAAATAACAAAAATTAAAAATCAACTGCAATGCTTCCCTAAGACATGTAAGAGCTCCCATTAAAGAATGGAACTTCTGATTTATTTATTTTTCACAAAAATTTCATTCTGCTTTTATACATAATATATCGAGAGTCCAATAAAAATGCTTCTCTGACATAGATATTATTTTTAAAGTAAAAGAAACTCATCACTTCTAAGAAAATATAATTGCTAGTGATTTCCATAACCTTTGATCGAAAAGACAAACACGGTGAAATTCCAAAAAACAACCCTAAGTGGTACTCAAGTTCCTATTGAAATTGCTTAAACAATATTATGAGCTTTAAACAATATTCCTAGCTATTAGTAGACAAATGAAACATACATTTATTAAAATGTGAAATTAGTTTTATTTATTTAATTTTCTTTTCATTATTTAAACAATATTCCTAACTTAAAATTATTCGCATACAAAGTGAACAAATATGTGTATAATGATTTTACATGTCATGTATATAATTATTTAAAGAATTTTATATATTATATATATTGACAAACAAAAAGGTCTCGTCACTTTCCCAAAAGGAATCTAAAACATCTCATATTACTTTTAAAAATTATATAAACGGTAAAGTATGAAAACCATCAAAATTTATTTATGGCAGGGAAACATTCTTTAATTGTAAGAAATCCATGGCATTCTTAACCCAACCACCGGCAATTGGTCAGATCAAACATGACAAAAATTAGCTTAGCATTTGACACTTGTAACAAAGATGAGATTAGTGAAATATTTATTATCACCCATAAATCTTGTAATTATTAATATTAAAAACTATTTATTTTTTGTTTTACTATATTTAAACTAAGCAATAACGTTGTTTCCTTGTTAAAAGTCTCGGTGGTTGATATTGATATGATGTATAAACATATGTATATGTTGGATAGGCAGAGGATTCAAACACAAATAACACAAGTATTTCACACACAAAACAATGAGCTGTGGCTCTTCAATTAATCTTCAATTACTCTAAATCACAATCTGAATAAAATGAACTCGGTGAAGGGTATTTAACCTAAATTGACATGCACAGGTTCTCACATTACTCAACTTGATCAACTCTCAATTAACTCACTCTCTAACTCACTCACCAAATATATCTATCACTAATTCACTTAACTGATTGTATAATTCCCTCAACTCTAACTCTGCATGCGAGAAGTAATTATATATTTTAACACTCCCCCTTCATTACGACCGCTAAACTAAAACATAACTCATGGCAACTCAAACATGCCTGCTGGTCTATGTCTCAGCTAGGCTTACAACTCCCAAGTTTCTTTTGTGAAACTCAAACAAATCTACTGCTAATGGCTTTGTAAAGATATCAGCCAATTGATCACTTGTTCTACAAGGCTTCAAGTGAACTTCTCCATTGCTCACAAGTTCTCGAATAAAGTGATATCTAGTATCAATATGCTTGCTCTTTTAATGAAACACACTATTCTTGGATAGTGAAATTGCTGATGTGTTGTCACAGTATATCGTTGTTGATCCTTGCTGTTTCTGCTTGAGTCCATCCAATACTCTTCTTAACCATACTGCTTGACATGCTGCTGAAGTCGCTGCTACATATTCTGCTTCTGCTGATGATAGTGTCACAATAGGCTGCTTTTTAGATGCCCATGCTATCACACCTGAACCGAGATGGAACACATAACCGGATGTGCTCTTCCGATCATCCAAACTTCCTGCAAAATCACTATCTGTATATCCAATCAATTCTTTCTGTTTTGTACTTGCATACATTATGCCATAATCTCTGGTTCCTGCTATGTATCTCAGAATTCTTTTTCCAACACTCCAATGTGTGTCTTTTGGAGTCTCCATGAATCTGGAAATCAGACTCACTCCCTGCATAATATCTGGTCTTGTAGTTGTGAGATACATGAGGCTGCCAACCAATCTTTTGAATAGAGTTGGATTGACATCTGCCCCTTCATCATCCTTACTTAACTTTGTACCTGTTGCAACTGGTGTAGGTACAGGTTTGGAATTATCCATCCTGAATCTTTTCAACAAATCTGTTGCATACTTATTTTGGCAAATAAAAATGCCTTTTTCAGATTGCTCAACTTCAATGCCAAGAAAATATTTCATGAGACCTAGATCTGTCATCTCAAATTCTTTCATCATGGCTGCTTTAAATTCATATATTTCAAGATCACCTGTAAAAATCATATCATCAACATATAAGCAAACTATCAAAATTTGTCCATGCTCATTTACCTTTGTGTATAAGGTAGGCTCAATGCTGCTTCTGCAAAATCCATTCTTGATCATATAACTGTCGATTCTGCTATACCATGCTCTAGGTGCTTGCTTCAGTCCATAGAGCGCTTTCTTCAATCTATAAACTTTATCTTCTTGTCCTTCAACTTCATAACCTGGAGGCTACTGCACATAAATTTATTCTTCTAAAATTCCATTCAAGAAGGCTAATTTGACATCCATCTAATATACTTTCCACTTGTTCTGAGCTGTTGTCGCTAGAACTGCTCTTACAGTATCCAATCTGGCGACCGGAGAAAATTTTTCTCCAAAGTCTATTCTCAGTTGCTGCGAGAATCCTTTTGCTACAAGTCTTGATTTAAATCTGTCAATATCACCTTTCTCATTCACTTTGGTCTTGTATACCCACTTCACACCAATGAGATTTTTATCGTTTGGTAAATCAACCAAATCCCATGTATCATTCTTTTCAATTGAATTCATCTCTTCATCCATGGCTTGCACCCAATTTTCATCTCTGATTGCTTCTTCAAATGAAGAAGGTTGGAATGCCAACAATGCAAAATTTGAACTAACATCCAAATCATCATAAATATCTTTTAGACTTCTCATCTTTTTCTTACCTGATTCGCTGCTTGGAGAATTCTGATCTGTGGATCTGCTTGAAGATCCATGCTGCTCTGAGAATCTTGGAGTCCTTGCTGGTGTGACTCTGTTTGGTGTCTGCTCTTTTGGTTCTTGCTGCTCTTCTTCTTCTACAAGAGCATCCTCCATCAATGGTGTTTGAGCATCGGTTAGTGTGTCTACAGTCCCATTCCATGACTCTTGTTCTTTGAACACAACATCTCTGCTAATGATTGTCTTCTTTGTGACAGGGTTATACAATTTGTAAGCTTTTGATTGCTCACTATAACCAGTAAATATGCATTTTTCACTTTGATCATCTAATTTTGCCTCTTTTTTTCTTAGGCACATGTGCATAGGCTACACATCCAAAAACTTTGAAATGAGATACACTGCATGACATACCTGACCATGATTCTTCCAGAACTCTGTTCATCATGATTTTTGTGGGAGATCTATTTATCACATAAACAGCACATGCAACTGCTTCTGCCCAATACTCATTAGACAGGTGTCTTGCTTTCAACATGCTCCTTGTCATGTTCATGATTGTTATTTTCTTTCTCTCTGCTACACCATTCTGCTGCAGTGTGTATCTGGTTGTAAATTGTCTTCTGATTTCATGTTGTTTGCAGTACTCATGGAATGCCTTTGAATCATATTCTCCACCACGATATGATCTCAATACCTTGATCTGTTGATCACTTTGGTTTTCCACTAAGGCTTTGAACTCTTTGAATTTTGAAAAAGTTTCAGACTTCTGCTTCAAAAAATAAACCCAAGTCTTCCTGCTATAGTGGTCAATAAAAGTGAGGAAGTAACAACTTCCACCAATCAACTATGTCCTCATAGGTCCACACAAGTCTGTATGCACCAACTCAAGTGGTTTCTTTTCTCTTTAAGAAACTCCTTTCGGAAAACTTTCACAATGTTGCTTTCCCAAGATGAAACACTCACAAGTGCTAGTAGGTTATTTTTGGGAGGTAAACCTCTGACCATCTGTTTCTGTTGCAACAATATTAAACCAAAAAAATGCAAGTGTCCAAACCGAAAGTGCCCTAACCAGTAATCATTAGAACATGTAGTTGTAAAAGAACTAACCTGATCATTGTAGTTCATAATTAGAGAAAATAATATGTTCCTCGTCATCTGCACCTTTTCTGTTAGCTACTTGCTTAGGGATTTGTCATAAATAACACATTGTTGCCCCTGAAAGATAACTTTGTATCCTTTCTGCGTCAATTGACCAACACTTACCAAATTTTTTTGGAGTCCAGGGACATAATATACCTCTGATATGGTCTTTGGCTCCCCCTACTTGGTCACAATGTTGACCACTCCTTTTCCATCTACATCCACAGTCTTGTCAGTCCCCAACTTTACCTCTGTCTTCACAGATGCATCCAAATTTGCAACCAAATTCTTGTTGCCTGTCATGTGGTTATTGCATCCACTGTCTAATATCCAGACCTTATCAGACGGTTCATGCATGGTGTTGCATGCTAGGAACATGGAGTCAGTATTCTTTGTACTAACATTAGCTCTTTGATTTCCTTGATCAACTATTTTCTTTCTACAATCATGAGCATAATGACAAAATTTATTGCAATAATAACATTTCACCTTTGATTTTTCAAACCTTTGATTGTGGTGAAAGCTTTTGCTGCTGCTGCTTCCACTTTGATGCTCATGCTCTTCTTGGCCATCTCTCTGACCACCATAGTTGTCGCCTCCTTCTCTGCCTCTCGATCGACCTCTGCCTTGACCTCTTGAAATATAGACTTGACTTTTGAAGGCAGTTTCTAAAGTGGAATCCTTATTTCTGTCTATCCTCACCTCATGCGATAGAAGGGATCCCATCAACTCATCAACTGTCAGCTTTTCCAAATCCTTCGCTTCTTCTATGGCTACTACCACAACATCAAACTTGGTAGAAAAAGATCGAAGAACCTTCTCAGTCATTGTTTGATCTTTAATATCTTCACCATAGATTTTTAACTGATTGACAACAGACATGACCCTATTCATGAAGGAATCAATGTCCTTTGTCTCCTTCATCTGCAGACTTTCAAAATCTCTCCTAGTATTCTGCAATTTAACAATATTAACTTTGGCCATACCTTGATAGCTTGTCACCAAAGTTTCCCATGCTTCCTTTGCTGAAGAATTTATCATTATCTTCTGGAAAACTGCTTGGTCCACTCCCTGGTGGATAAGAAGCAATGCTTGTGCATTCCTCTACTTGTCTTTCTTCCATTGCTCCCTGTCTGCATTACTGAGGGCTCATTCTTCTGCGTCGTTCTTAGGTACTACAAACCCAAACTTGACATGATCCCATACATCATGCGCTTTTAGCATAGTCTCCATTTTAATAGCCCACACATCGTAATCTTTCCCAGTGAAAGATGGAAGTTGTGGCTGAAAACTTGTGGCCGTCTTGCTTCAAAAAAAATCTTCTCTTATAAAAACCCTAAATTTCTCTTTTTTATTTTTATGAAAGTTTTGCAAAGCTCCTAAAAAGAGCCTCTCTTTTTTTCTTTATATAATCATTTTTTTTTTAAATTTATATATAAAAAAAAAACTTTTGATAAAAACCCTTTTTAGATACTTTATGTTAAAGAATATAACTTTATAAATCTCTTTACAAAAACCTTTAAAATATATATATATATATTTTAAAGACCCTTTGCAATACACCTTTCAAATCCTCTTAAAAGGTGAATACTCCTTTTGTAAAAAAAATATGTACTCTTTAAAAATGGCAAATCCCTTTTGTAATGAGTACTTAAAAAAATATTTAAAACAAAACTCCACGTGTTGTATGAAATAACATTTGAAAAATCCACCATACAAACCTTCATTGCAATAAAGGTTGATACAACCGATGATGTCGACTTTAACACTTAAACCCCAATGCTATCAGCTTTAACACGTAAAACTGATTCTGCACCCCCGAAACCAATAAACCGTGGAGTAAAACCCGATTTTTCACAAATCATAAGTTTCACGAAAATTCTACAGGTTTTCAAAGGAAGGGTTGCAGACCTCTGCTTTTGTTGCACAAAAAACGTGCAGACCTCTACGTTTGCAAAAAAATTTAAAAATAATTTGTCGGCCTTCTGCTCTTGGCATTTTTTCTCTAGATCTACTCACTCAAGGATCTTCTGATCCTTCCTCATCTCTGATACCAATTTTTTGGATAGGCAGAGGATTCAAACACAAATAACACAAGTATTTCACACACGAAACAATGAGTTGCGACTCTTCAATTAATCTTCAATCACTCTAAATCATAATCTAAATACAATGAATCCAGTTAAGGGTATTTAACCTAAATTGACATGCACAAACTCTCACATAACTCAACTTGATCAACTCTCAATTAACTCACTCACCAAATACATCTATCACTCAACTCAACTAATTCACTTAACTGATTGTCTAACAATGCATGCGGGAAGAAATTATATATTTTAATAGTATAAACAGCAAGCACTTTCAATTGTTTGTTCGATCGCCACATGGTGAATCGATTGCTTCACCTATGTACGATTTTCCATTGCCATTATACAATTCTTCGGTCACAATATGGCGGAAGATGTTATATGATGACGTGACCGCCAGTTGCTTCTTTGTTAAGACCGTTCTACGGTTGAGCACCTTGGAGACACCTCTTAGGTCAACCAATCGCAAAAATTAGCGGTGGCCTCTTCCATGCTCACTGCTCTCGTACTGTATTAATTATAATTATAATAATTAAGTAATTAATTATTATAAATTAATTAATTAATTAATAATTCATGATTTAATAACTTTTAATTTAGTAATAAATTTATGTATTATTAATTAAATTCATTCATAATAATTAACCAAAATAATATTATTTTAAATATACTATTGTAATGCTAAAACAATAATACTAATATGTTAGTATTTTAAATCTTAAATAGTACATTAATATATTAACTTAATCATTAATTTAGTTTATTAATATAATAATTAGTTAATACATAACTAGTATATGAATATTAGTGTATAATATATCATTAATATTTAATTATGACATCAATATAATATTAATAGAAGTAAAAAAAAAATTATTAAACATTTAAATAACCTTAATAAAATTTTAATATAATAACAATGGTACACTAATTATATACAATTCCACACATTTATAATTTCTTACCTAAAAATTAATCTATCCATTAACACATGTTAATTATGGTTGACTTTTGTTGACATGGTCAACTATAGACAACATGGGCATCACAGTCAATAATAGTCAACATGATTGGCATGGTGAGCCATAGTTACCATAGCCTATCAATAGGTGACCTATTGTGAACGTAGTGAACTATATTTAACTATGGTGGATGGGCATCATATTCAATAATAGTCAACATTATTGGCATGGTGAACCATAGTTACCACAGACTTCATGGCCTATCAATAGGTGACCCATTGTGAACATAGTGAACTGTATTTAACTATTGTGGATGGCCATTGTTGAACATGGACGCCTTTGTTAAACTCTTGGTGTAAAGAATCAAACATAGGTTTCATTTAGTTCTTTGAGGAATGAATATGTTTGTTGATTGATTTCTCATATCTGGGGATTTAAGCTTAAGTAACTAGATTTCATTTAAGTAGAATTTTCTTGCTTTCCATAACATAATTGTATTTCCATAGGAACAGGCCTAAAGATGATTTGTTTGTATAAATTATAATGTAGTGTCAATTTATTTTATTCCTTTTCATTTTCTTAAATGTCGATTATGAATTCCTTAAGTACAGAAAGAGAGTTTGGGGTTGAATAGTTCATTTCAAGTAGTCATCTCGATTAGGAATAGGGATTTTGAGTTTGTTTCATAGATTATAAAATGGGATCTTGTATTTCTTAAGTACAGAAAGAGAGTTTGGGTTTGAATAGTTCATTTCAAGTGGTCATCTAGATTAGGAATGTGGAATTTGAGTTTGTTTCATAGATTATAAAATGGGATCCTTTAGGTAGAAATCAATTTATGCAATTAGAAGTTTCTTTCCGGAAATTGATTTATGTAATTAGAAGTTACTTTTGAGGAGTTAATTAGAAATTTACTTTCCAAAATTTACTTTGCAATAGTACCCACTCAGCTCAATAACTGAAGGTTTGGTCCCTTCTCCCAATTCCCAAGCTCAAAACTTGAGATCTAGCTCCTTCACTGAATATGCAATTGTTGCATGCACAACTGTTGGGAAATACTGTGCTGTCTAGGAGGGCCGATGATGTAGCCTACTGATAGATAATACAATGTTGATCCTAGACTACTGAAATTAGGAGTGAAGGATTAATCCCTCACAAGATTCCAGACCGAGTTTCTTGGAACTTCCTGTTCTCCTCAAACCTTCACTGCAGAATTACGAAATTCCTGCAGGAAATGTTGCTGCATAGGAGAATTGATGGATGGCCTGATGCCATATATGATAGTGAAACTCCCATAATATTACAGTGGATCCATAGTGTGAATTACTGATCCCTCCATAGGTTTCTTAGCTAAAGTACTGAGAACAACCTTCCAACTCTCAAACCCAAGTTTAGGAATGCTTAATTCCTCTAGCTGGAAGTGCAGATGAGAGTGGCTGAAAATGGCATTGATTATCGAATGATTAATGTTACCCAAGAAAACCTTCCCAAAGTAGGCACTTGAAGTTCCCTATGGAAAAGTGTGGGATTCCCACTTTGGAACACCTAGTGCTAAACAACACAACTGACTTAGCTAAACAACTGAAGTGTGCAAATAAATGTCTTATGACACTCAACAATAAAAATCCAGACTCCCCTTCCTTTGCTGCCCTCATCTTCCTTTTATGGTTGTGAGCCTTCCCTAGCCTTGGCCCACCTCATAACTGCGCTGCACATGTGGCCACTAGCATCCATAAAGACTGTGTTGTCCTCCATGATCTCCATCACTGCCACAATTACTCTCCACTTCCTCCATCATGTGTGCATTTAAGGCACCACTATATCCATCATATTACTCATTAATGCTCTATGACCTCCACTCTTTCTTCATTATTATGCTGCTCCACTACTCCATAATGCTACTCCACTACTCAACTAACCCACATTCACACTATGGAAGTTGATTTTATTCATCTACTAGGTTTATGGGTCCCTCCATCCTTTTATTTAATTAACTAAATAAGAAAAGTAAGAACTCTAATATTCCAATTAGCTGATGGAAAATTTGGAATATTACAGTCCTCCCCGCTAAAATGTTGTTTGTCCTCAAACAATTGCAAAAGTGGATGCTGCAGAATTCCATCTCCCTCCCAAGTGGCATCCTCATATGGAAGGTTTCCCCATCTGCTCCAATGTGTTATGAATGCCCAGCTCCATAGCTGCCTCTCTAGAATGTCTAGAATGGCCTCTAGCTATGTAGCTAGATGCCTCTCCTCATCAGTGATTCCCCAAGTGGCAACCATTTGCTATCCAAGAGCCTCTTCACTACATGATATATGTGAAGTGTAGTGGTTCTTTCCCCAAGTGGAAAGTCCCAACTCATAAACTATCTCTCCAACCCATGCTACATGGAGTAGGTTGTGTCTCTCCATGCTCCAATCCTTGGCCCTGGTGGTCTTGCTTGCTCTAAGATTCATCTAAACACTGTGAAAAGTAGGAAATATATACATTTGGATTGACATGTGAAATTTCAAACCATACTCTCCCAATAGCAGCCACCACGGAAATGCCTCTTACTGTGACACCACCTCATCATCATACCAAGTATGGTGGCCATACTCTCCTAACAGAAGCCAACACATCAAGGCTTCCTGTTGCCATCCCACATCATCATTATGCAAGGTATGGGAGAATGTCAATCCATATTCTCCCAAGAGTAACCAGCGCAAAAATGACTCTTGCTGCCACCCCACATCATCATAATGCAAAGAATGAAGCAATGATATACTGATTGAAATGTAGAATGTCACACCAGACCAACATAGCCAGGATTCCTGCTGCCACATCATATGAGTATCATGAAAAGTCCCAAACAATAACATCCCCATTGACATGTGATATGTCATGTGATGGCCAAAATCTCCCAAAAGTAACCAGCGCAACCATGCCTCCAGCTGCTGCATCTCATCACCATTGTAAAAGGTAGGAAACAGTGATATGCCAATGGACATATAAAATGCAATGTCTTGGCCATACTCTCCCAAGAGTATCCAACACAGTCATGCCTCCTATTTCTGCATCACCTCAGTATTGTGCAAGGCATGGAAAATACCAATATGAAATGTCAGGTGGTAACCATACTCACCCAAGAGCATCCAGCGCAGCCATGCTTCTTGCTACCCTGTGTCATATATTTTCAAGTAGCTTTCCAGCCATTTTCTCATCATCTCTATACATCCATCCAACTGTGGGTGATGACTCATATCATGCACCAGCTCGGTATCCACCTAATGGAGAAACTCCCACCAAAAACTACTCATACGATAACTATCCCCATCACTATCTATGGCCTTGGGAAGACCATGAAGCATGAAGACATCCCAGGAAGATAATCCGGTCACGAGTGAAGAGATGTACTGTGTGAAAATGTCGAAGCAATGTGCATACCTTGACAGTGGATCAATGTCGACAATACCATCGTCCATGATGTGATGACAATATTTTCACTCCATGATATGTCAAAGTGCATCCTCTTTGAGGTCTCTCCACGAGAACCTCTCACCGATGGCCTGGTAGAACTTATAACGTTTTGAATATGATGCATGCAGAAACTTCTCTTTGAGTTGTGAGGTGCTCATCAAGAAGGCTTTGTCTTGATAATGGAATATGTTATCCATTACATGATGTCTACCATCTACCATCTTCCCATCCAATGATTCATAAGTGAAGCAGTCATCGGAATGCTAAAATAATAACTGGGACCTTCCGTACTGATATTCGTTGCTCCAAATCAAGAATAGTTCTAACCCTTGGTCACATCGATGGCATGACCCCACAAATCTCCATCTGATGTGCTGAAATAACATGGTGTGGAAATGTTTGCATACACTAGATCAGTTGATGCTTGTGAACATCTTGCAAAGCTACAAGAATTCCTCCAACCGTTTCAATTGCTTCTCCAACTGCTGGTGATGGTGATGGTTGCTATTCTACTGCTACAATAGTGCTAGTATCTGCTTCCTCTTCCTCATGCACCTCCTGAATCATGCATGGGACTCTGAATGTCGAATGCTTAGGACCATCTTACAAAGATGCAAGTGCTCCTCCCAGTGATGCAAGTACCTCTATTGTAGCTAGTGGTGGTGGTAGTTTCTCTTCTCCTGGAGTATCATTGTTGACATCTTCCTTTTTCTCCTCACATACTTCCTTATCAATGTTGGAAAATGTCTTAATGGAAAGTGCCTCCGGTTTTCTTCTATCAAACCTCTTTGCCAACCTTTGAGTGAAGTCTGCATATGCAGTCACTGTTGCATGCTTCATATTTCTGAACCACCAATAATTTGCCTCACCATCAAGGTGTAGCACTGCAATCTGAACAACCTTTTCTTTTGCAACTTTGTGTAGCTATAAGAATGCATCTAATTTCTCCGTCCAAGCTTTTGACGTGCTTTTGGATGACCCATTTAATGTAGGAAGAAAGAATATATTTTTCATGTGAACTCTTCTTCTATTGCTGCTGCGGGGTCTCTGGTTTTCTTTGATCTATCAAAACTGCTGGAAAGTAAGATTCTCTTTGAATTCTCTAGATTGAGATTTTTACTCTGCAAGATAATCACTAAGAGTCTCATGCTCCAAATAGCCTCCATCTCCATGCCATTCATTTCCTTCTGCAAGGAAAGTGGGCATAGTAGGGCGGAACTTTATACACAACTGGATACGTATACTGATGATAGGAAGTGCTCGGACCTTCTCCATTATGAAACCCTCTTGAGGTTTCCCTTTTCCTTTCCCTTCTCATTTCTTCGATCTCCATGGTGAGATCCTGAATAGATATGAAGATAAGTGTGGAAAAACTCAATCCCTCCACCATTGTAGACTTCTTTTTTTTTTGCTTCTTCTTCTTATTCTTCTAATGTCATGAAATGCCAATAAGTTGAGCCAAAGATCATGCTCTGATACCACTGCAATATCCCAAAATGGGAAATACATGAATATAGAACATATGCACAATTACAAATAAGAATAAAACATATAAAAAAGGAAAAATGTTGGAATACATCAAAACATCATAGAGCAGAAATAGCTGAGACATATCATTATGTATCAACAACAAATGAATATACATATTTTTCCAAAAAAGGATGCACTCAAGCCATCCAAATATGGTTGAAAAAAATCTACTAAAAACTAGCACTGGAAAGTAAAAACTGTTGTTGATGCTGGGAAGAATATCTATGTGTGAGAGGCTATTGGAGTGCTCAGAAATATCTAGGATTCTAACCACAGACTCTACTCGCAAAAACCTAGAAACGGTTTGGCCGTATTTTGAGTTTGGAATTTTGACCCTTTTTTGGTTGCACACTACACCACTGCTAGCTGAGTTATGCACTCCCTGGAGACAATTGTTCACCTGGGGATGAAAGAATGAAATATTTGCTGCAATAGCACCCACTCAGCTCCATAACTAAAGGGTTGGTCCCTTCTCTCGATTCCCAAGCTCAAAACTTGAGATCTAGATCCTCCATTGAATATGCAACTGCTGCATACACAACTGCTAGGAAATACTACGCTGTCTAGGAGGGCTGATGATGTAGCCTACTGATAGATAATAAAATGTTGATCCCAGGCTACTGAAGTGATCCCTGAAGTGAAGGATTAATCCTTCACATGATTCTAGGCTGAGTTGCTTGGAACTCCCTCTTCTCCTCAAACCCTCACTACAGAATTACGCAATTCCTGCAGAAAATGTTGCTGCATAGGAGAATAGATGGATGGCCTAATGCCGGATATTAAAATGAAACTCACGGAAGACTGCACTAGATCCACAGTGTGAAGGGTTGATCCCTCCACAAGTTTCTCAGTTGAAGTACTGAGAACAACTTTCCAAACCTCAAACCCAAGTTCAAGAATGCGTAATTCCTATAGCTGGAAGTGCATATGAGAGTGGTTGAAAATGGCATTGATTTCCGGATGATGAATGCTTCCCAAGAAAGCCTTCCCAGAGTAGGCACTCGAATTCCCCTATGGGTAAGGATGGGATTCCCGCTCGGGAACACCCGGTGCTAAACAACACAACACACTTAGCTAAACAACTAAAGCGTGCAAAGAAATGTCTTACAACACTCAATAATAAAATTCCGGACTCCCCTTCCTTTGCTTCCCTCATCTTCCTTTTATGGTTGTGAGCCTTCCCTGGGCTTGGCCCACATCATAACTACACTGCACATATGGCCATTATCCTCCATAAATACTGTGATGTCCTCCATGATCTCCATCACTGTTGCAATTACTCTCCACTTCCTCCATCATGTGTGCATTTAATGCACCACTATCTCCATCATCTTCCTCATTAATTCTCTATGACCTCCACTCTTTCTTCATTATTATGCTACTCCACTACTCCATAATGCTACTCCACTACTCAACTAACCCACATTCACACTATAGAAGTGGATTTTATTCATCTACTGGGTTTATGGGTCTCTCCACCCTTTTATTTACTTAACTAAATAAGAAAAGTAAGAACTCTAATATTCCAATTAGTTGATGGAAAATTTGGAATATTACATGAATTGTTGCTCATATGTTTAATGCACTATCATGAGTATTATGTGCTAAAATAACACATATTTTAGAAGACATGCGCCTCACTAAAGATACTTTCAACATATTTGTCAATTAAAGGAAAAACATTAGCTATGAAGTGTCTTGAGTAGGTGTGTACTTTCAACAAACCTAGTTTTGAAAGAGAGCCAATTCACTAGAGAGGAATTGTGACATCCAAAATGATCTAGCGCATATGTCTTTTACCTGCAATTTGATCCTCTTTTCTATCCTCGACTACATTCTCTGTCCTATTTTGTTCTATAAAGGAGAGGTGAAAGTTCTCATTATATAAGGTGGATTTACTTACATAAGTATCAAGATCTTCTCATCATGTGCCCTCATCCATTTCATACTTGAAAGCACTTCCATTACTACATGCGAGAGCTTGATAGGGTAGCCCATAGTATAGTGTCTCTATGATTTACTTTCTAACACTTCATTCACATATCAAATAGATTCTAGTATACTTATTTTATAGCACTTTGAGTTCATGTGGTTGTTTTTTATATGTTATCATGCTATAAGTATTATGTTGTCATTATAGTGCAGTTATTTGAGTATTATGTTGTCATTATAGTGCAGTTATTTGAATTTTACTTTCATATAAAGTGCATATTCTTGGCCACTTTTCCATCTAATCACTACAGGAATTTTAATTACGAAACTCATCACTACCCTCTATATTTTAAAAATCATAAACTTACATATTCGATGCATGTATGCGCCTTAATAACAAGGGGTGGACACGACCTAATAATTTTCAAAATAAATTTATGATTGTTTTAACATCATGAAAAGTTTCCAATTTACTTTATGCATTTTTAATAATCCAGATTTTAATATATATCAATTACGTACAATCTACAATTAAATTTGGTATTAAATTTGGTTTTTATTTATAGTCTAATACATGATTACTACACTTAAACTTAGGGGGTATTGTAGATTTGGAGCACCCTTCGTCTCTGCTGAAAGAGAGTGGACAATGGAAAGCGGGCATTAACTAGGATAGTCGGAAGTGAAAAGCAAATAACTGGGCGGTCACGCATCTGGTAAGTAAAAATCTGCTGTAATTTTCTTTGAGCTGCAAAGAGAAGAATTTTTCAGAGTAGGCGGCATTATCCTTGTAGAACAAGTCGACGCTAGCGTTTGGTGCAAAGCGATTTAAGTTTGAGAACTATCGACCAGTTCTGCCAATGCCGTTAAATTATTCGCCATGGTGATTCGATGACGGTTCTTAAGAGAAAACTTCACATGAATTCATGGGATTTCGAGGTTAAAGGTTTCCAGACAGGGAAACTCGAAAAAACGGGCCTCAGAAATTCGAATTTATATGTGGGCCCTTCTGGAAACTCGCTGGAGTCCGGTTAGCAGCAGAGGACATCACTAAATTTGTGATAGCGAGATATTTGCAGTCTATGCGGCTTCCCAAATATGACAGGCGGGACCGTAGATCTCGGCATACAAACCCCACCTGGCACCCAGTGCCCACTACGTAGGGAAGTCGTGCAGATATAGACGGCAAAATGTTTCGGGGAAGCGGAGAGAGAAACACGTTACGATACTGGAAACGAAATATTCTGTCGGCGGCTGGTCAGGCCGCCTTCGCAAGTTAAAAAACCACCGTCAATTCCATTCCACTCCAAGCATAGCGACAAAAGGCAAGCACATGCACACAAAGCTTCTAAATATCTCCACATGTCGGACCAGAGTCAGAACGGTGCCAAAATCTGTCAATATTCTGTCATATGGAATCAGGGATGGAATTTGACGGGCATTTTGCCCGTCGTTAACCATTTTACCCGTATTTGCAGGTTAGAATATATTGCTGCCCGTTTTCTCAAACGTGTGAGGAAGGACAGAAAACTTCATTTTGGCGTTTGGAAAAAAATTGAAAACGTTCTTATATGTCTATTTTCTATCTATTAAAATTTTCTTTTTTTCATTTATTAAAATTCTTAAATATTGCTATGTTCTTATATATCTATTTTTTATTATTACTATGTTCTTATATATCTATTTTTTATTAGCTGTTTCTTAAATGTTAGTTCAACTGAAACTGTAACTCCAACTGCATTCAAACATTAATAGAAAATATACAAATCTTAACTTGCTTTGTGCTGCCAAATTCCAATTACTAAAAAACTACTTCATTCCCAAAAAAGAGTTTCTAGACCCATCATATCACATTTCAATGGTGAATTGCTGCACATAGAATCAAGCAGGGGTGAATCGGTTTCGAAATTTTCAATGGTGAGTTGCTGCACTTAGGGTGTGAATCGGTGTTGAAATTTAAATGGTGAGTTGCTGCACGCAAGGTGAATCGGTGCCGCCATTGCTATGAGCTTAGAGCATATAGCATGGTAAGTCCAAATTCCAACACACTTGGGTTCTCAATGTCCATTAATTTAGTTTTCACGGAATTTATAAGGAATGAACATCAAAAATTAGAACGTAAATTTTCATGAAAGATTTTGGCCGGACATTTTTCACCAAATCCATTGCCATTTTTCACTTAATCTGTAATTGGGTTTTGAATTTTAGATAAAATATTCACATTATGTCTCAACTATGCAAGGAGTTTTCAAAAATAATTTTCCATAATTTATTCAATAAGATTTACAAATAGTTTAAATTTATTTAATGTCACTAATTTATTTAACTAAAATTACAGACAATCAAATTTAAAAGCTTATTCAATTGGATTTAGAAATAGTTTACAAATAGTTTAAATTTATTTTACAGACCAACAGTTGGAGATAAAAAATTATTTAATTCTGCTAATTTATTTAACTGGAATGACAGATAGTTCCATTTCAAGCAAACTACAACAATTAGAGATAATTTAGATTATCGGTTTTGTGTGGAGACAGTTGGAATCTTATACTATTCGCGAGTTGTCAAGGAGGTAGGGTAATCTTTCCATCCCAGTCTTCTCTTTGAAAGCAGCGAAGTCCTCTTTTTGAAAGCAGCAAATTAAAAATGGGTAGATGTGCTGAGAGAAGATATTTTATGAGCACCACCTAAACCATGAAAGTTCTGCACTTATTTTTTTCCAAAATAATAGATTGGATATATATGGACATGCTGTTTTTTTCTCTTAACAATATAATAGATTGGATATATATGATTTTTTCTTTTTCCTTTTGAACAATGTAATGGATATTTAAAAAATCTATAGCTTTTAAACGAAGAAAAAAAAAATATATATATACACATCACATTACTTTTTTTATTAGTTCTATTTTTTTTTTTCAATGAAATATCAAGTTTTTATAAAATTGAAGGTGAAATCAATAATTACATGCTAAGCAATAACATTAAATCTAATATCAGTATCTATTTTTTTAAAGTGATCTACATCTATTTTCTTTTCATTTTATTTAATTTTATGTTAAAGGAAAATATTGGAGACGACTAGATTTACAGAGTTATAAATAGTTGTAGTTGTTTTCTTACATAGTTTTTCTTTTCCCAATGAATGAAAGTGTGCAAAGAGTTAATTTTAGTTTTGGATTGTGGTTGGTATTTGAAAACCGAAAACGGTCATGTTGTTTTAAACTTGGTAGATGCTCAATTTTGGTTTTTCTTTGTGTGATTTTCTCTAGACGAAACTAAATTATAACCATAAGACTATGGGTGATGCAAAAGTACAGACTCCCCGTAAATTGGATTTAGGGTTTTTTGGCCACATAAACAAGGAGGACAATTGAAAACTAAGGCTGAACCACCAATATTTCCTTCTCACAAAAACTACCAATAGGTGGTCTCTAATTTTTACGTTTAGTTTTAATTCTTTTGTTTAGTTTTAATTTTTACGTTTTAGTTTTAATTTTGAAATATGATGCATTTAATGGTTTCTTTTTAACTTGGTGGATGAATTTTTTCCTTATTTTAAAAACCAAACACATGCTGCCAATTTCTTCAAGTAAATTATGTTGCCTATCATTTAGAAATTTCCTTAGTGTTTTTATTTATTTATTATAAGTGCAGTTTCTTTTTCAAAATTATTTGAATTCTAGTTGAACATTTCAATGCAATTCTAGTTGAACATCACCAATGAAGGGCAAAATTTTAAAGATAACGTTTCTTGAAGGGAAGCATAATGACCCAAAACGTCAAAAAAAATTTCTATGACGGGTAAGGAGAAATCCAAATTCCAACCCTGTA